>VKOC01019149.1:0-36976 GCA_009364415.1 Spea multiplicata | reverse complement strand
CAGTGTTCTCCAACCAACGGCTTGTAAACAAGTGATGACTGTCCTGCAGTCACAGGCGCTTGTGCTGCAGAATCTGTGATGTCATAAAGGCTGAGCACAGAAATGTTCCGTGACATCACTTACTGTGCCCACATGAAAAACATATATAATTTTACTTCTGTGTCTAACCCCAAACACTTATACCTCCAAAGTGACCCACTTTAGGAGAGACAGTCTCATTTTTGCTCCAAAGAATGTGATAACAAAAGCAGTTTTCAACAGGCAAGTTTCAAGCTTGTGCCAACAAATCTTATCCAAAACTCCCATTAATTCATGTAATAAGTCATAAGATATAGGCCTCCTAGAGTCCTGTGTATGTTTGATACAACCATAACCTTTAAGAATCTGAGTTAATAAGAAGTCTATAAACATATGCTGCTTACCTGATAACTTAGAGAAAAAAAGGTACACCTAACAAACGTTTATCAATAAAAGATCGTGAACAAACCCTTTCTCATTAAGTTTAGGACAAAATCTAAAGCTGTCTCAATACTTTTATCCAACATATCCGCACCTTTAATACTAGTAACACCCGACCACAGTTTCCATGACTTCCTATAGCTATCCCAGGTACTTTTGGATAAAGATCTAGCAAATAAAACACCTAACGGGGTGAAGTCAATTCCCAGAGGCTCTTTGGAACTCTCACCCCCATCCTCCTCTGCTTGAGCTGCCAGCTTCCTGAAAAGCTTGAAATCAAAGCGTGATAAAGCATCAGCTATAATATTCTTTTTGCCCGGGATATGCTTAGCTTTTAACCAAATATTATTGATTAAACAAATGTAAACTAAACTCCCTAATAAATTAATCATTTTGCTTTCAATGTATTAATAACCCAAATCTCTCCCATATTGTCGCAATTTAACAAAATCCTTCTATTACACCATACCTTTCCCCAAAATTCCAATGCCACCACTACTGGGAATTTTTCCAGCATTTTTCCAGCCCCTTCACATCAGTAAAAAAAAAAAACTGTCGTTATTATCAACAAAATCTTCTTGCCAAATAGCTGCACCATGAAAGTCTTTAAGAAATAAATTTAACAATTCCAGATCTTCTCTAATTTGCTTAATAACCTCACTCTATGATATCCTTCTTTTTCCCCAGCAATGGTTCTTGCCAAATCTGTCATTCTCCATGCCCTTATTCCTTCAAACAATATCACTTCCTTTAGCTCACTTTTCCTAGTCCCTCTCCTGCAATACTTTTACTAGTGTTGCTGGTCCATCCCTTGCACTGGCACTTTTACCTATTGTGTAATACACCCTAAATCCCTCTAGACTGTAAGCTGTTTTGAGCAGGGCCCTCCTCACCTGTTGTCTCTGTTATTCGATTTGTTATGTTACATACTACTTGTTATGTCCTGTCTACCCATTGTAAAGCGCTAGGGAATTTGATGGTGCTATATAAACAATAAATAATAATAATAATTTGGCTGAAGGGTTTATGAATAAAAACAACAAATGGTTTCACATGAAGCACTGAGGAGCACCTCTAAAGTTGTGATGAGAATTATAGACTCCCCGGCGGAAGTGCCGGGCAGAAGCAGAGGCTGTCTGCGTGCATCATGCAGGTGTTCACCAGATGCCCCACTAAATACCAGTGAGTCTGAAGCATGGGGGTAAGTCTGGGGATGCATTGGTAAGTTTGGGGGGGGTGGGCAGTGTTGCTAAAGGGGGGTATAAGCATTAGCTGGGGGCAGATTGAAAACATGTATACCATCATACAATTTTAGTAACCTTTTTTCATTTAGGGTAGTTTATATCAATTTTTTTTCTTTTTTTCTAAATTAATCTCGACTTTTGGGGGGGTCGTCTTATAAGCAATTCCGGATCATAAAAAGTGTTTCACATTCCCTTTTTTCTGAAAAATTGTTGTGTCGATTTCCTTGTACCCTTTAATGGTCCAACGTTCAACTTATACACCAAACGCTGTCCTGAGGATTTCTTTTCACTTGGTTGGGGTAATCCCAAATAATCCCTCATGTAAGGAATTACTTAGTGACAAATTCCACAAAATAAAGGAAACAGTACACAGCTTTAGGATTTTTATTTGTTTATTAACTAAACATGAATACAACATATTAGGTATATCGATCCTCCCCTCCGCATCACATTTGAATGTTTTGGTCTTTCGTGATATTCTATTGGAGATCTGGAATAAGATTGGAAACATTGTTAAATTGTCAGCTGGCTTCACGCTGGGTTACTGGCTGTTTGAAAAGATAGGAAGCATTATCCCTATCAGACTCCCCAAAAACTCCCCTAAACTCCAATAAAATGTATAAAGAAAATCAAACAATAGTGCATCATATCAGTAACTTCATGCAAACATTATAGGAATCAATGGATTGTTTCCGTGGCTTCCTACAAATGAAATGTTCTGTAATTTCTCTAGTTTTGCAACATAAAATATAATCTGTAGTGTCTGGTGTGACTTGTATATTTAACAAAAACATACATTTTAAAAACATACCGTATTTATTGTATCTCGTCTTCTCCAAAACGACCAAAGCAACAGCATCTGAAAAAGAAACAACCCGTTAAAAACAGTTCCAACATGAAATCCTGGTCTTTATTGAATAACGGGAGAGCTGGTAGGAGAGTTTTGGTCACTTAGCTATTAGTTATAAAAGGCCAACACTTTAAGGTTTCTCCAGCAGGAAAGGCTGAGCTGACCCTGGATAATATGGGTCAATGATTTAGCCATAGAGGGCCCTCCAGGATTTTCCAGTAGCAGACTCCATATCTAATGAATAAAATACTTTCTGTGTATATTAATAGGTTAGGCTGTATAAACTCTCCATTTCCAAGTACGCATTCTAGTGTTTTAGCCATATTCTATTCTCTATTAATAAACTTTGTATAAAAATAGCCTCTTTCCATTGTGTACTGGTAATGTATTTGGTTAACGACTATCTCCCAATTGATTATGCCAACGTTTCTCCAATGTCTGGAAAGACATGCATAATAAGAATCCTTTGATTAAATTTCTCTAAGCCCAAGTGGAACAAAAACATCTGTGGATCTACTTGATCCTGGGAGTGGAAAAGCAAACCGAGTAGTTGCGAAATATTATTCCTGATATTTAATAGTTGAGATCATTCCCACCATGTATGCAAAAAGGAGCCCACATGGGCAGACAATCGCCAACATCTGTCAGAGTTTATATGATCAATTTTGTTCAGTCTAGTTGGGACTAAACACCATCTATAAATAACCTTAATATAAACTGTTATAAAACGCAAATAGTACTTACCCTAGGCAAAGATTTTTAGGTCTGTATAAAAGGAACAAAAATAAAATCAGTCAAACCAAGCAGCAAAACATTAGTTACATAGAAACATATATTCTGAAATAAATCAGGAAATGGGATGAAATTACATTTGGACCTGATGGTTCTTAATCATTACTTTTTAGATATTTTGGAATCACTTGCTTTTCTTTTTTGTTGTTTTCTAAAGCTTGTCCTGTGTTATGAATCATCTGTATGTGAAACTGGTTATACATTTGTTCTAATATCAGGGTACCCAGTTGTACTTCTAAGTATGCAGTGTATAAAAGACTAAACCCAGAGTTAGTTTTAGGTTTCATGATTCTTAACAACAAAATATATACAGCTAGGATTCCCAGGATATTGTTAAATAGCTATTTTTGTATTTTATTTACAACTGGTATGTGTATAAAACCACTTCATGGTTTTGCAATGGTAACTCCATCGTGATCCTTGTACTGTTTATATGATATTGAAAAATAGAATCAGTTCCTTTAGCCATTACTCACCTTCCAACAGCTGGAACTCCATCTCCTCTTTTCCCTTTCTTTTTGAATAAGTTCCTCAGGTTCCGGAAAACTCTTTGCCATTTGCCTTTCTTTGATGGACCTGGGCAGGTCTCATTAAGTCTAGAGATATCGAAACAAGCCGTGAGTATATTTTGTGAAATGTTATGATTTGTGTGGATAGAAGTGTCCATAAGTTGAGTTTTTGTGAGCTGAAAAAGGCAACCAGCTGACTCATTAACTCACAAGTTTCTTGTGACCTCCTTATGTTGGAAGAAAGTTCCAATTTGCACCTCACATTGCAAGAGGAAGTGCATATAATAAAACAAGAAACAAAACCCAAATGAGTATAAAAACCAGCAAAATGAGTTGCAATTTCCCAATATTTTCACCAGCCCCATCCATGGACAGCTGACGGGTGATAAAATCAACCTGGGGGTTATAGCCCCAGGTATTGCCCCTCTAGGTGAAAAGTTATAAAAATACCCTTTGGATGTACAGACCCATCTTATGCATTCTCCTCATCCACAAATCCATTACTAGTGAGTTGGGAGATTAAAAGTAAAGTTACTTTTCCATTAAAGGTGTTTAAATACAATAATAAAATTACCTGGTGTTCTCTGCAGCTCCTGTAAAACAGAAAATATATTTTATTTATCTTATTTTCTCGTTGATTCCATAAAATAACAATCACAATTAATATTTTAAAGTATATTTGAAACATAAGTTTAAGAGGAAAAGATACAAACCAGTAACAGCAATGGAAGCGGGGGTGTCCTAGAAAAAGATAAAAACCCAATTTTAGAAATGGTTGAGTTGTACAGAGGGACGAATCCCTTTTCTTTTGTGTATCTGGGTTTACGTGGGTTTGAAATGTAGTGAAGAGAAGTTTTTCCGATCTCCTCTACTGCCCTTTCTGAGAGATCTACTATCTCAGGCCTCGGGGATTGTGAATATGGAACTACTGCAGTTTTTGGGAACGGTTTACAGAATGCTGAGCTCCTGACTAATTTACTACATGGAGAAAAGGGCAGGCAAAGATCCACTCTTTTAATAATCTCCACAAGATACAAGAAGGTGCAGCTCAATGACCCATTGTTTTTTCCCATTACACCCAGTATAATAAACATAATAAAGTATTTTTAAGGTTATGTCAGGAGCTGGAAACCTGTGACTATGGCTACCTGCCAAAAAAGTGAAATAACTCTGAAAAACATGAAGAAAAGAGTTGCATGGTGGTTTTCCTGGACCCTACATTCAGCATTATATAAATCAACAATGCCATTTAATTTATATCACTCACACATTCTCCTCCATATTCAGTGCGTTCTTCATTTCCTTCTGCAGGAGGAACAGCCTCAATACTACAAAAAGAAAATAGGAAATAAAGGCACATTTTAGTTAAGTAATTAAACACATTGTGTGTCCTCTGCCTCTACTTTGGGTGAAGGGGAAGCATTGAGCTATTATTTAATATAATTGATTCATAATACAAGTGAATGACAGCAATACTGTTATAATACTGCAAATACTAACAAAAAATGAGCAGGAGCAGGGGCCGGTCCGGAATTATTCTCCTCCAGATCACTTATAAGAATTCTGTAAGAACAATAAAAAGATAGATTGTGAATCATATTGTAATCCAGCATGCAGTCATATAGCATAACATTTGTGATTATAAGCATGTAACGCTTGTAATAAATACAGTTGGTGTTATTTGAAAGTATAAGCATTTTATGCCATAATTTAAACAGTTTACCTGTTCTGTGCCCCGATCTCTGTAAAAACAAAAAAGAAAAAAGAATGTTTCAGCGACACTGTTTCTGAAGAATACATATCACTTTTAACCCCTTAATGACAAAGCCTGTACATGTACAGGCTCAAAATGCATTGTTTTCAATGGGTTTAGGGACTGCCCATTGTCTTTAAGGGGTTAATATATATGGTTTGATGCGATACATACCTTTCAAAGTGAAAACTGCAACATTTATTTCCTATAGAAAAGAGGAAAAATTAAAAGCCATTAAGATGGAAGTTTTGGTTGTTTTGTATCTTTGTTTGATTGACAGAATGGCAGTCAGTTGTTTTTTTTATGCATTTCAACAGTCACTTTGTGGTTCCACCTATCGATGGAAAGAGCGGTTTACGCTATTAATGCTAAACGATGTGCAGGTCACAGTTTGCTATTATGCTGATAGATTGTTAGGGTTCTTAAATATTGTTCCTATTACAGCTGATATAACGGGATTATCTCTGTTATATTTACATTGATAAACAGGCATGGTGATCATTTCTACTCAAAACACATTCTGCAAACATGACAAATTTACTGATAATCAAGTTAATACTCACAGTTTCTCCCGTGGCCTCATTGAGTCGAGTGGTTATCCATCCTAAGAAAGTTATTTAAAAGAATTAAAGAAAATGAATAAGCAGCTGTTGAAAACTCTTTCCTTTCTACCCAGTTGTCTAATACGGCACAGATATTCACGTATAAAATATTAGTATCAATGGAATAAGAAAACCTGCCTCAGTGTGTAATAAAGATCTCTGCCATACATTTAATATAACTCTATATTACATTGAAGTGGTGTATGGGGTCCTACAGTGTTATTTACCTTTGGCAAAAAAAAATTTAACACTTTCCAAATATCGATATTACGGTCAGGGGATATGTTAGGTTGAGACTAACAGAGATGTTTATTGATTAAAAATACCATAAAAATTATATCTGAGCTGCAGCTATACAACTTGTTTTCACTTGCTTTTAATCCCAGGTATTTTGGAATTCAAACCATGTCTCTGATTGTAGGATTGAGTTCACGTATCCAACAATTGGAGTGGCGCATACCCTAAAAAAGCCTAAACCCTGATGAACTCACCAAAATACACCACATTGCCTTCTGTGATAGAGAATAACATATAAGCCACATTATCTGTGGCGGAAAGTAGAGGTCTCTTCAGAGCCCTTCTATAAATCATATTGTAAAATCAGCGTTCAACTAATGTCAGTATTCTCCCAACAACTGCTTGTAAACAAGTGATGAGTGTCCTGCAGTCACAGGCGCTTGTGCTGCAGAATCTGTGATGTCATAAAGCCTGAGCACAGAAATGTTCAATGACATCACTTACTGTGTCCACATGAAAAACATATTAATTTTACATCTGTGACTAACCCCAAACACTTATACCTCCAAAGTGAACCACTTTAGGAAAGACAGTCTCTCTAGAATCCAACTATTCATTGAAATGCATGAATTTGATACATTAACAGAGGTCACACCTCTAACCACACACCTAAATACAAAAGTGTCCCTCTTTGGCCATTTAATATAACTCTATATTACATTGAAGTGGTGTATGGTGTCCTACAGTGTTATTTACCTTTGCCAAAAAAAAAATAAACACTTTTCAAATATCGATATTACGGTCAGGGGATATATTAGGTTGAGACTAACAGAGAATGGTTATTGATTAAAAACACCATAAAAATTGTATTTGGGCTGCAGCTATACAACTTGTTTTCACTTGCTTTTAATCCCAGATATTTTGGAAACCAAAACCGTGCCTCTGATTGTAGTATTGAGTTCACGTATCCAACAATTGCAGTGGCGCATACCCTAAAAAAGCCTGATGTACTCACCAAAATACACCACATTGCCTTCTGTGATGGAAAATAGCATATAAGCCACATTATCTGTGGAAGAAAGTAGAGGTCTCTTCAGAGCCCTTCTATAAATCATATTGGTAGAAAAATCAACGATCAACTAATGTCAGTGTTCTCCAACCAACGGCTTGTAAACAAGTGATGAGTGTCCTGCAGTCACAGGCGCTTGTGCTGCAGAATCTGTGATGTCATAAAGGCTGAGCACAGAAATGTTCCGTGACATCACTTACTGTGCCCACATGAAAAACATATATAATTTTACTTCTGTGTCTAACCCCAAACACTTATACCTCCAAAGTGACCCACTTTAGGAGAGACAGTCTCATTTTTGCTCCAAAGAATGTGATAACAAAAGCAGTTTTCAACAGGCAAGTTTCAAGCTTGTGCCAACAAATCTTATGCAAAACTCCCATTAATTCATGTAATAAGTCATAAGATATAGGCCTCCTAGAGTCCTGTGTATGTTTGATACAACCATAACCTTTAAGAATCTGAGTAAATAAGAAGTCTATAAACATATGCTGCTTACCTGATAACTTAGAGAAAAAAAGATACACCTAACAAACGTTTATCAATAAAAGATCGTGAACAAACCCTTTCTCATTAAGTTTAGGACAAAATCTAAAGCTGTCTCAATACTTTTATCCAACATATCCGCACCTTTAATACTAGTAACACCCGACCACAGTTTCCATGACTTCCTATAGCTATCCCAGGTACTTTTGGATAAAGATCTAGCAAATAAAACACCTAACGGGGTGAAGTCAATTCCCTCCTCTGCTTGAGCTGCCAGCTTCCTGAAAAGCTTGAAATCAAAGCGTGATAAAGCATCAGCTATAATATTCTTTTTGCCCGGGATATGCTTAGCTTTTAACCAAATATTATTGATTAAACAAATGTAAACTAAACTCCCTAATAAATTAATCATTTTGCTTTCAATGTATTAATAACCCAAATCTCTCCCATATTGTCGCAATTTAACAAAATCCTTCTATTACACCATACCTTTCCCCAAAATTCCAATGCCACCACTACTGGGAATTTTTCCAGCATTTTTCCAGCCCCTTCACATTAGTAAAAAAAAAACTGATCGTCATTATCAACAAAATCTTCTTGCCAAATAGCTGCATCATGAAAGTCTTTAAGAAATAAATTTAACAATTCCAGATCTTCTCTAATTTGCTTAATAACCTCACTCTATGATATCCTTCTTTTTCCCAGCAATGGTTCTCACCAAATGCCTAGAAAAAAAGTACCCTTAGGAATTACTTTTGTAGCGAAATTCAGCAAACCAAGCTTAATAATTGTATCCTTTGGCTGCCTTTGTATCAAAGGCAGCCAAAACCACGTATTAACAGTATCTATCTCAATACCAAGGAATTGTAAAGATGTAGTAGGAAAAACTGTTTTTCATACGCCAGCAGAAAACCAAACTAATTAGATAGGAGAAAGAAAGAGTATAACAAATCTAAACAATCATCACTAGTGGCCTTATCAATAAACAAAAAACCATTGAATTACCGTATTTAAACCTTAAACTTTTTTAACTGACCATTCTAAGAAAGATGCAAATGCTTCAAAATAAAAACATGAAATAGAACAGCCCATAGGCAAACATTTATCAAAGTAAAATGCACCTTTCAACTGGAAACCTAGAGAGGGGAAACAAATGGGGTTATTTGGCAAGAGCCTAAAACCTGCCTCATTGTCCACTTTAGCCAATAAAGCATTTTTACCAAACCTTCTGACCCACTTTAAAGCGTCTTCAAAACTTGCACCGGAAAATCAGATTTATCAATATCGTCATTAAGAGAGCTGCCCTTAGGAAGAGGTAAATGGTGGATTAACCTTTATGAACCTATTTCTTTTTGGGGACTAAACCTAAAGGTGATCTTCTAAAGTTAGTAAAAGGAGGAACATTAAAAGGGCCTGCAACTCTACCAAGCAAAACTTCCTTATTAATCTTCTCTTCCGCTATACTCTGATTGCCTTCCACCAATTTAAGGTTACGAACCCAGCTCAGATTTTCACCTTTAAATATCGGTATATTGAAACCTAGCTTAGCTAAGCCATCCGCTTGTTTGGATAGCTGTCTAAAAAGGGGATCAGCTTTAACCCCTTCCCTGGGGTCTCTGTCTTTCTGAACCTCTTCCTTCCCTTGCTGTCCTTTACTTAATCGCCGGATGGCTTCCAGCACGAATAGTACACTCATGGATAAACATACATGAATTAGGCCATTTACATTGAGAATCGTTAAAAGACCAACAAAAAAAACTCTCTAAAAACTCTCGCCTCCATGTTAAAAACATTGCCCGCATCCGCCCCTTCCTAACACAGCATGACACTAAGGCTCTTGTCCATGCTCTGATTATCTCCCGACTTGATTACTATAACTGTGACTTAGCCGGTCTCCCTCTTAACCATCTCACTCCTCTACAATCCACCGTGAATGCTGCCGCCAGACTTATCTTCGTCTCCCATCGCTTTACTAACGTCTCTCCCCTCTGTCAGTCTTTTCACTGGCTGACTGTGCGCTTCAGGATTCCTTTCAAAATCCTTACTCTTACTTTTAAAGCCCTTCACAGCGGTTCCCCTCCCTACATCTCCTCTCTCATCTCTAAATACACTCCTAACCGGGCTCTCCGCTCATCCAATGATCTCCTTCTATCCTCTCCTTTGATTTCTAGCTCTCATGAAAGCTTACAAGATTTCTCAAGGGCTGCCCCTATCCTCTGGAATGTTCTCCCCAGGCCTATCTGTCATTCTCTGTGCCTTCATTCCTTCAAACAATCCCTCAAGACCCACTTCCTTTAGCTCACCTTTCCTAGTCCCTCTCCTGCAATACTTTTACTAGTGTTGCTGGTCCATCCCTTGCACTGGCACTTTTACCTATTGTGTAATACACCCTAAATCCCTCTAGACTGTAAGCTCTTTTGAGCCGGGCCCTCCTCGCCTGTTGTCTTTGTTAGTCGATTTTTTATGTTACATACTACTAGTTATGTCCTGTCTACCCATTGTACAGCGCTATGGAATTTGATGGTGCTATATAAACAATAAATAATAATAATAATTTGGCTGAAGGGTTTATGAATAAAAACAACAAATGGTTTCAAATGAAACACTGAGGTGCACCTTTAAAGTTGTGATGAGAATTAATTAATAGACTCCCCGGAAGCAATGGTTGTTTGCGTGCATCATGCAGGCGTTCACCAGATGCCCCACTAAATACAAGGGACTCTGAAGTATGGGGGTAAGTCTGGGGATGCATTGGTAAGTTAGTGGGGGGGCAGTGTTGCATGAAGGGGGTATAAGGCATAGCTGGGGGCAGTTTGAAAACATAGTATACACATCAATACATATTTACTAGTAAAACCTTTTTTTCATAGGGTAGTCTTATATTCAGACTTTTTCTTTTTTTTCTAAATTAATATTCGAAGTTTGGGGGGTCGTCTTGTAATTGAGCAATTACAGTATCAATAAAAGTGTTTCACATTCCCTTTTTTCTGAAAAATTGTTGTGTCGATTTCCTTGTATTCTTTAGTGGTCCAACGTTCAACTTATACACCAGACACTGTCCTGAGTATTTATTTTTACTGGAGTTGTGGTAATCCCAAGTGATCCCTCATGTAAGGAATTACTTAGTGACAAATTTCACAAAATAAAGGAAACAGTACACAGCTTTAGGAATTTTATTTGTTTATTAACTAAACATGAATACAACATATTAGGTATATCGATCCTCCCCTCCGAATCACATTTGAATGTTTTGGTCTTTCATGATATTCTATTGGCGATCTGGAATAAGATTGGAAACATTGTTAAATTGTCAGCTGACTTCACGCTGAGTTACTTGCTGTTTGAAAAGATAGGAAGCATTATCCCTATCAGACTCCCCAAAAACTCCCCTAAACTCCAATAAAAATGTATAAAGAAAATCAAACAATAGTGCATCATATCAGTAACTTCATGCAAATATTATAGGAATCAATGGATTGTTTCCGTGGCTTCCTACAAATGAAATGTTCTGTAATTTCTCTAGTTTTGCAACATAAAATATGATCTGTAGTGTCTGGTGTGACTTGTATATTTAACAAAAACATACATTTTAAAAACATACCGTATTTATTGTATCTCGTCTTCTCCAAAACGACCAAAGCAACAGCATCTGAAAAAGAAACAACCCGTTAAAAACAGTTCCAACATGAAATCCTGGTCTTTATTGAATAATGGGAGAGATGGTAGGAGAGTTTTGGTTTCCGCTCCCTCACTTCACTATTTATTATAAAAGGCCAACACTTTAAGGTCTCTCCAGCAGGAAAGGCTGAGCTGGCCCTGGATAATATAGATCCGAATGGTTGAGAAGACGTTAAAGAAATCTCAATGATTTAGCCATAGAGGGCCCTCCAGGATTTTCATGCAGCAGAAGTTCACATGGGTCAGCCCTTCATCTCCTTGTAATTAATAGCCCCAATAGTGATAAATGTGATCATACATCTAATTTAAAGGCAAAACAATGTTTTACATTGTTCTGTAACCAGGGTTTGGGGGTAGCTGAAGAAAAAATTCTTTCTGTGTATATTAATAGGTTAGGCTGTGTAAACTCTCCATTTCCAAGTACGCGTTCTAGGGTTTTAGCCATATTCTATTCTCTATTAATAAACTGTCTACCAAAACCACATATTTGCTCTTTACCCGAATGCATGTAAAGTAACCATTTGAATCTCATTCCAGCCATGTTCTATATAATACAGAACAAATACAGTCCATTCTTCACATTGTCTGAATATCACTATACTGTACTATTACTGTACTATACTATAACTATACTATTACTGTACTATACTATAACTATACTATAACTATAGGCAAATATAATGTGACTATAATGTGATACATGCGGATTGCGCAACCGGCTGGATGTACGTTCTCCTCAACATCTTTATACACGGATGTGTTTTGTATGTAGACCTGTAGGTGTGTATAACTGTTATAAAATGCAAATAGTACTTACCCTAGGCAAAGATTTTTAGGTCTATATAAAAGGAACAAAAATAAAATCAGTCAAACCAAGCAGCAATACATTTGTTACATAGAAACATATATTCTGAAATAAATCAGGAAATGGGATGAAATTACATTTGGACCTGATGCTTCTTGATCATTACTTTTTAGATATTTTTGGAATTACTTATTTTTCTTTTTTGTTGTTTTCTAAAGCTTGCCCTGTGTTATGAATCATCTGTATGTGAAACTGGTTATACATTTTAGAGGAGTTAGTTTAAGGTTTCATGATTCTTAACAACAAAATATATACAGCTAGGATTCCCAGGATATTGTTAAATAGCTATTTTTGTATTTTATTTACAACTGGTATGTGTATAAAACCACTTCATGGTTTTGCAATGGTAACTCCATCGTGATGCTTGTACTGTTTATATGATATTGAAAAATAGAATCAGTTCCTTTAGCCATTACTCACCTTCCAACAGCTGGAACTCCATCTCCTCTTTTCCCTTTCTTTTTGAATAAGTTCCTCAGGTTCCGGAAAACTCTTTGCCATTTGCCTTTCTTTGATGGACCTGGGCAGGTCTCATTAAGTCTAGAGATATCGAAACAAGCCGTGAGTATATTTTGAGAAATTTTGTGTTTTGTGTGGATAGAAGTGTCCATATGTTGAGTTTTTGTGAGCTGAAAAAGGCAACCAGCTGACTCATTAACTCACAAGTTTCTTGTGACCTCCTTATGTTGTAAGAAAGTTCCAATTTGCACCTCACATTGCAAGAGGAAGTGCATATAATAAAACAAGACAAAAACCCAAAAGAGTATAAAAACCAGCAAAATGAATGGCAATTGCCCAATATTTTCACTAGCCCCATCCATGGACAGCTGAGGGGTCATAAAATCAAGCTGGGGGGTTATAGCCCCAGGTATTGCCCCTCTAGGTGAAAAGTTATAAAAATACCCTTTGGATGTACAGACCCATCTTATGCATTCTCCTCATCCACAAATCCATTACTAGTGAGTTGGGAGATTAAAAGTAAAGTTACTTTTCCATTAAAGGTGTTTAAATACAATAATAAAATTACCTGGTGTTCTCTGCAGCTCCTGTAAAACAGAAAATATATTTAATTTATCTTATTTTCTCGTTGATATCATAAAATAACAATCATAAAATGTTTTAAACTATATTTGAAACATACGTTTAAGATGAAAAGATACAAACCAGTAACAGCAATGGAAGCGGGGGTGTCCTAGAAAAAGATAAAAACCCAATTTTAGAAATGGTTGAGTTATACAGAGGGACGAATCCCTTTTCTTTTGTGTATCTGGGTTTACGTGGGTTTGAAATGTAGTGAAGAGAGGTTTTTTTCCGATCTCCTCTACTGCCCCTTTCTGAGAGATCTACTATCTCAGGCCTCGGGGATTGTGAATATGGAACTACTGCAGTTTTTGGGAACGGTTTACAGAATGCTGAGCTCCTGACTAATTTACTACATGGAGAAAAGGGCAGGCAAAGATCCACTTTTTTTTAGGTACAGCTCAAAGCCACCTGCCAAAAAGTGAAATAACTCTGAAAATCATGAAGAAAAGAGTTGCATGGTTGTTTTCCTGGACCCTACATTCAGCATTATATAAATCAACAATGCCATTTAATTTATATCACTCACACATTCTCCTCCATATTCAGTGCGTTCTTCATTTTCATCTGCAGGAGGGACAGCCTCAATACTACAAAAAGAAAATAGGAAATAAATACACATTTTAGTTAAGTAATTAAACACATTGTGTGTCATCTGACTCTAATTCGGGTGAAGTATTGAGCTATTATTTAATATAATTGATTCATATTACGAGTGAATGACAGCAAGAAAACATCAAACCTATGAGTTTTGGTTTTGCCTCACATCACAAAACAATGTGTTTTTTTATACATGATAAATATGTCTTTAAAACTTTTGGTCTGTATGCAAATACTAACAAAAAATGAGCAGGAGCAGGGGCAGGTCCGGAATTATTCTCCTCCAGATCACTTATAAGAATTCTGTAAGAACAATAAAAAGATAGATTGTGAATCATATTGTAATCCAGCATGCAGTCATATAGCGTAACATTTGAGATTATAAGCATGTAACGCTTGTAATAAATACAGTTGGTGTTATATGAAAGTATAAGCATGGTGTTTTATGCCATAATTTAAACAGATTACCTGTTCTGTGCCCCGATTTCTGTAAAAACAAAAAAGAAAAAAGAATGTTTCAGTGACACTGTTCTTGTTTCTGAAGAATACATATCTCTTTTAATATATATGGTTTGATGCGATAAATACCTTTCAAACTGAAAACTGCAACATTTATTTCCTATAGAAAAGAGGAAAAATTAAAAGCCATTACAATGGAATTTTTGGTTGTTTTGTATCTTAGTTTGGTTGACAGAATGGCAGCCAGTGTTGTTTTTTAATATGTATATTTCAACAGTCACTTTGTGGTTCCACCTATCGATGGAAGTAGCGGTTTACGATATTATAAACAGACATGGTGATGGCTGTATTACTTCATTTTTGCTCAAAAAACATGCAAACATCACAAATTTACTGATAATCAAGTTAATACTCACAGTTTCTCCCGTGGCCTCATTGAGTCGAGTTGTTATCCATCCTAAGAAAGTTATTTAAAAGAATTAAGAAAATGAATAAGCAGCAGTGGATGAGAAAACTCTTTCCTTTCCACCCAGTTGTCTAATACGGCACAGATATTCACATATAAAATATTGGTATCAATGGAATAAGAAAACCTGCCTCAGTGTGTAATAAAGATCTCTGCCATACAATGGGTAAAATCATTAATATAACTCTATATTACATTGAAGTGGTGTATGGTGTCCTACAGTAGCATTTACCTTTGGCAAAAAACACTTTATGTTAGGTTGAGACTAACAGAGAATGGTTATTGATTAAAAATACCATACAAATTATATCTGAGCTTCAGCTATACAACTTGTTTTCACTTGCTTTTAATCCCAGATATTTTGGAAACCAAGCCATGTCTCTGATTGTAGTATTGAGTTCATGTATCCAACAATTGCAGTGGCGCATACCCTAAAAAAGCCTAAACCCTGATGTACTCACCAAAATACACCACATTGCCTTCTGTGATAGAAAATAGCATATAAGCCACATTATCTGTGGAAGAAAGTAGAGGACGCTTCAGAGCCCTTCTATAAATCATATTGGTAGAAAAATGAAGGATCAACTAATCTCAGTATTCTCCAACCAACTGCTTGTAAACAAGTGATGAGTGTCCTGCACTCACAGACGCTTGTGCTGCAGAATCTGTGATGTCATAAAGCCTGAGCACAGAAAAGTTCCGTGACATCACTTACTGTGTCCACATGAAACACATATTAATATTACTTCTGTGACTAACCCCAAACACTTATACCTCCAAAGTGACCCACTTTAGGAGAGACAGTCTCTATCTTGGCCTCTAACAATTCTTTGAAATGCATGAATCTGTTACATAAACAGAGATCACACCTCTAACCACACCTAAATATAAAAGTGTCCCTCTTTGGCCATTTAAAATGTTGGGAAGTATGAACACTAGAAAACACTAGTAGGGTTTGAGTTTTCCCCTTTTGTGTAAATAAACAGGTCAATTAATTATGGATATTGTAGCAACAACTTCATTTAATATTATTATGATGTTGGGAAATATTAAATGAGTCATGTCTGTAAAATAAAAAAACATAATGCACTCAATTCAATGATGCTGTTTAGACATTTATCCAATTATGTAAAGTAGCACATTCCAGCCAACTGGAACTCCCAGGCATTTATTATATGTAGTTCCAAAAGTTCTGAAAAAGGTCGGTTGTGAGCACCTTATACCCCTGAAGATATTTGAGGGTGATAAATAATGCCAGAGCAGACTATGCATAGGAGGCTTGTAGTTTTGTAGCTTTTCTTTTCCAAGGTGACATAGAAGGTACATTTGTTGTCATTATATTTGCTGATTCTTTTTTTGAGAGTTCACAGACTAGAAGGAGATGTAATTGAGTTCTGCATTGGTTGAACAAATAAGATCTAAACACCCAGAAAAAAACCTAGAATATAGCATATGGATGGGGCTTTACAACCAAATTAAGGGCTTACCCGTACCTATGTTTAATGATTAATATGTTTTCCTTGTATGAGATGAAAGGTTGGATGACAACGATGATGGTTCACCAATATGCTATGATATGACACCTTGCCTCGTTATTCTCTATAGTTAGATATTGAAGCTGCACTATACTGTATGGCTTTGAGAGTTAGAGAAATTATGGACTTACAGATATAAAGATAAGATAATCACTTTTATTAAATGCATTTGTATATATTGTTTATGTGCATACTATGCATTTAATGCCAGTCATCCTCTCTTGGCTGAGCTACACTATATTCCTATATAATTAAAATTAATATCAACCAGGGACCAGACGGACACAAAACGTAAAATGCAATCACCTTTATTTTAATGACAATAGTGAACAAAGCCAAATCGTAATCCAAAAGACAAGCTGGGGTCAGGGACCAAGACGGGTATTCAGACAAGCCGGGGTCAGGGACCAAGACGGGTACTCAGACAAGCCGGGGTCAGGAATACAGAGATCAGCGAAGTCAGGAACTAGCCAGGAATCAGGAGCCAGGAGGGATGTCAGAGAAAGCCAGGTCATGCATTCAGGAACACAGAGATAGCACTTGCAGCCGGAAACAACACAAGGGCAAGGAGGAAGTGAAGTTTGGCTGCTTACATAACCAGAAGGGGGCTGGCTGTGGGCTGGACAATGGGCTGAGTCACAGGAGTGACAGGAGTGTAGCCATGGCAACCCAGCCAGGCTGTATTAGCTTCCAGCAAGATATAATTTGGTTTTGTACACCTGTTTCAAAATATCAATATTCATATACATGGCGAGCAGTAGCACTTAGAAAGATATGGGAGTAGCATCTTGTTACAGGGTCACCGTACCCAAGGCTGGATTTGACCCCTGTTTGAGGGCTGAGGAATCACCAGTCAGTCCCTCATACGGATAGCACTCAGCTATCCACGGATCAGCCAGACCACCATGCGCAGTAAACCAAGAAGAACTCTCTTTATTGCACAACAAACCAAACTTATATATATCCTTAATTCAATGAACACAAACCCCAGCCCCCAATCCCAGCAGCCCCATCCCATCACAACTCCCATATCGGTATACAGGGGATGTATCAGGTGAGGGGATTAAGGGATACAATGGGTTCCCCCACCTGTGTTATCCCCCCTGTAGTGCGGGTGCCGTCTGGGCAGACAGGGCTGTCTTGGCTGATTAAGAGCCCCAGCCAGATTATAGGATCGGCTCTTTGAAGGCTGGGGCTGAATCCATATCAGTCTCTGGGCCGGTTACACAATAACACACAATATAAAATATTACTGGAATGAGCCAGCTAGCCTGGCCCTGTCACACATCTGGATTTAAAAATTGTTAGCTTTGTTTGTGTGGGGGGGTTAAGAATATGCTACTTGGCGCGCTGATTTGGGTTGATTATTCCTGAATTCCTGTCTAAGTCTAACATTTTAACAACCACCAGCTATAACCTTTCTCAATGGCAAGAAATATATAAGTCTCCCCAGATAGCCTTAGTAACTCCAACAATTGAATCTGTCGATTTAAAGAATCCCAGGCCAACCGTCCTAAAGCCAGAAGGCCCGTAAAAAAACAGTGCTATAAATTCCTGCACAGATCTATTTAGCTTGTGCCTAAACCTATCTAGCACTCTAAACTCTGGTCTATTGAGCCACATAAGCCTGGGTTTAATTTTGGACCAAATAATTATCACTTCGCTAAAATATTTTTTTATATTAATAATAAGCTCTTTGAAGAGCAGCATCAGCTCTATTGATTTAACTTTACCCAATTCATTGCCGCCACAGTGGATAGTGATCACAATTGGCGATGGAAAGATATTCACATATTCAAATAAAATAGCTGACAAATTCCCATACCTCGAACACTTAACCAATAAACCTTAACATCATCAATTTCAAACCTGAGATTACCCAGAAAATACAGGAATGTCCCACAATCCACACCACTTTTGGATGTCAACCTAAAAGAAAAAAACATTAGCATTCTACAACAGGTTAGGGCTAACATAAATCTTAAAACGGTCCGTTTCCCACCTCCTGATTCTCTTAATGATTGACTATCTAAGCCCAGTCTTGCATCCTCCGTTGCTGCCACAATCCGAAAAGAGTGTGTAGAATAATTGTCTTTCTCCAAACCAAGTTCCAGAAAACATTTCTTTAACACATTTCTGAACTGAAAATTTGTTAAAGGCAGAGCAGAACCATCTACCAACCAATTGCCTTGAACCTTAGGATGCAGAGCTTTAAAAGCCTCTGCCATCTTCACAGGGCAAATGCCAACTCCATTAATTCTTTGCAATACTATCCAGCATCCTCTTGCTTTTCTGTCTATCATAGACGATCTCAAAAATAACTTTAAATTCTCACCACTAATAATATCCTCCACCTGTAAACCCGAGCCGCCCCGTTTGTTGATAGCCACTAGCTCACAACCCAAAAGGCTCCAAAGAATGCGATAACAAAAGCAGTTTTCAACAGGCAAGCTTGAAGCTTGTTCCAACAAATCTTATGCAAAACTCCCATTAATTCATGTAATAAATCATAAGATATAGGCCTCCTAGAGTCCTGTGTATGTTTGATACAACCATAACCTTTAAGAATCTGAGTTAATAAGAAGTCTATAAACATATGCTGCTTACTTGATAACTTGCAGAAAAAATCAGTGGAAAAAAACTCCAGATCGTCATTATCAACACAATCTTCTTGCCAAATAGCTGCACCATGAAAGTCTTTAAGAAATCAATTCCAGATCTTCTCTAATTTACTTAGTAACCCTCACTCTATGATATCCTTCTTTGTTTCCCAGCAATGGTTCTCACCAAATGCCTAGAAAAAACCTACCCATAGGAATTACTCTTGTAGCAAAATTCAGCAAACCAAGCAGAGACTGAAAACTATTAACCGTCTCCTTCTTTGCCCTCAAAACCAACTTAATCATGAACCTAAGCTTAACGATTGTATACTTAGGCAGCCAAAATCACATATTAACAGTAACTATCTCAATACCAAGGAATTGTACAGATGTAGTAGGAAAACTGTTTTTTTCACACGCCAGCGGAAAACCAAAATAATCAGATAGGAGAAAGAAAGAGTTTAACAAATCTAAACAATCATCACTACCGGCCTTACCAATAAACAAAAAACATCTAAATAATGAATTACTGAATCCAAACCTGAAACTTTTTTAACTGACCATTCTAAGAAAGATGCAAATGCTCCAAAATAAAAACATGAAATAGAACAGATAAATGGTGGATTCATTTATATGAACCTATTTTTTTGCCATTTCATGCTCAAATCCATATTTCATATATACAAACTTCTTAAATATGAATATATATATGCATGTATGCCCCCAATATACTTTGCGGCTAACAAATGGAAAAAATTATTACATCGTATTTCCTGAATATGGCTGACCATTAAAACAAACAAACAAAAACATTTACCTTTTTCTTAACATGCATACTTCTAACATTCTGGTCCTGCAAATTAATCCTGTAGCAATATAGTATCGAACAGATTACAAACGTGCAGGGGTCATATAGGAGAAAAAAATCTCCACCACGAGCCTCCCAGAATAATTTCGAGGGTCGCCTAATTTTATCAAATTTATCAATCTTTTCAAATGTATAAAAATAGCCTCTTTCCATTGTGTACTGGTAATGTATTTGGTTAACGACTATCTCCCAATTGATTATGCCAACGTTTCTCCAATGTCTGGAAAGACATGCATAATAAGAATCCTTTGATTAAATTTCTCTAAGCCCAAGTGGAACAAACACATCTGTGGATCTACTTGATCCTCGGAGTGGAAAAGCAAACCGAGTAGTTGTGAAATATTATTCCTGATATTTAATAGTTGAGATCATTCCCACCATGTATGCAAAAAGGAGCCCACATGGGCAGACAATCGCCAACATCCGTCGGAGTTTATATGATCGATTTTGTTCAGTCTAGTTGGGACTAAATACCATCTATAAATAACCGTGATATAAATTTATCGAGTGGACATGTTTTTTGCTAATAAAAAGCCCTGGTGCCATTGTTCCAGTGTAAATGCTATACCCAGGTCTCTTTCCCATTTCAGGATCGCTGGGTCCTTCTCGTCGCTATTAAGGCTTTGTAGAAGGATAAAGGAGCTCGAAATTTTTTTTTTTTTTTTGACATCAGCCATTGTTCTATTGCCAGATTTGTATCTATTCCTATCCGATTAATAAGATACTTAATCCTTAGGTATGTAAATAGTTCTGAGTTTGATAAGGAATATTGTCCACTAAATACAGGGCATCATCTTGATTTAAAACATTACCAATACAAGAAATACCACCAGTATGCCATTTAGTCAGATCTATGTCTGTAATAAAATAATAAATAGCCTCCACAGGAGTAAAAGAAAAGAGGGATTGTTTCATTTTTGCTTTCCTTTTAAGTTTAAGCACCGTTCTGATCGTGTCGTATATAATTATATTCTTTACTCAGGATGCGTCAGCCCAAAACAGATGGTCTGATTCCCCTATCCGATTATAAGACAAGGTTTTTTCAGAGCAAATAGGTCTGACTATGAGACCAAGATCCATATCCCCCGCAACGCTGCAGGGGACCTGGATCCTCCTGCCCCCCTCCCCAATTTACCGGTGTTTCTGAGTCCCCGGTGTGTAGCCGGGGAAACGGGGAGACGTCTACGAGATTCCCATAGACAGCTTCCGTTGCAGCTGGAAGGAGGTGCGGCTAGCAGCTGGGGTTGTCTGCGCCCATCGCGTAAGGAGTCCCTACTATTATGTGATAAAGGCTTATATAATTGGGCTGAAGGGTTTATGAATTAAAACAACAAATGGTTTTAAATGAAACACTGAGGGGCACCTTTAAACTTGTGAAGTGCCGGGCAGAAGCAGAGGTTGTCTGCGTGCATCATGCAGGCGTTCACCGGATGCCCCAGTAGACACAAGAAAGTCTGAAGCATGGGGGTAAGTCTGGGGATCCATTGGTAATGTAAGCAATTACTTAGTGGCAAATTTCACAAAAGAAAGGAAACAGTACACAGCTTTAGGATTTTTATTTATTTATTAACTAAACATCAATACAACAATATAACAATACATATATCGATGTTCCCCTCCGCATCACATTTGAATGTTTTGGTCTTTCATGATATTCTATTGGAGATCTGGAATAAGATTGGAAACATTGTTAAATTGTCAGCTGGCTTCACGCTGAGTTACTGGCTGTTTGAAAAGATAGGAAGCGAGATCCCTATCAGACTCCCCCTAAACTCCCCTAAACTCCAATAAAAATGTATAAAGAAAATCAAACAATAGTGCATCATATCAGTAACTTCATGCAAACATTATAGGAATCAATGGATTGTTTCCGCGGCTTCCTACAATGAAATGTTCTGTAATTTCTCTAGTTTTGCAACATAAAATATGATCTGTAGTGTCTGGTGTGACTTGTATATTTAACAAAAACATACATTTTAAAAACATACCGTATTTATTGTATCTCGTCTTCTCCAAAACGACCAAAGCAACAGCATCTGAAAAAGAAACAACCCGTTAAAAACAGTTCCAACATGAAATCCTGGTCTTTATTGAATAATGGGAGAGATGGTAGGAGAGTTTTGGTTTCCGCTCCCTCACTTCACTATTTATTAAAAAAGGCCAACACTTTAAGGTTTCTCCAGCAGGAAAGGCTGAGCTGGCCCTGGATAATATAGATCCGAATGGTTGAGAAGACTTTAAAGAAATCTCACTGATTTAGCCATAGAGGGTCCTCCAGGATTTTCCAGTAGCAGACTCCATAGCTGATAAATTAAATTCTTTCTGTGTATATTAATAGGTTAGGCTGTGTAAACTCTCCATTTCCAAGTTCGCGTTCTAGGGTTTTAGCCATATTCTATTCTCTATTAATAGACTGTCTACCAAAACCACAAGTTCTCTCTTTCCCTGAATGCATGTAAAGTAACCATTCGAATCTCATTCCAGCCATGTTCTATATAATACAGAACAAATACAGTCCATTCTTCACATTGTCTGAATATCACTATACTGTACTATTACTGTACTATTACTGTACTATACTATAACTATACTATACCTATACTGTTACTATACTATACTATAACTATACTATTACTATACTATAACTATAGATATATATAATGTGACTATAATGTGATACATACAGATTGCACAACAGGCTGGATGTGACTATGTACGTTCTCCTCAATATCTTTATACACGGATGTTTTTTTTTTGTAGACCTGTAGCTGTGTATAACTGTTATAAAATGCAAATAGTACTTACCCTAGGCAAAGATTTTTAGGTCTGTATAAAAGGAACAAAAATAAAATCAGTCAAACCAAGCAGCAAAACATTAGTTACATAGTAACATATATTCTGAAATAAATAAGGTAATGGGATGAAATTACATTTGGACCTGATGGTTCTTAATCATTACTTTATAGATATTTTTGGAATCACTTATTTTTCTTTTTTGTAATTTTCTAAAGCTTGTCCTGTGTTATGAATCATCTGTATGTGAAACTGGTTATACATTTGTTCTAATATCAGGGTACCCAGTTGTACTTCTAAGTATGCAGTGCATAAAAGACTGAACCCAGAGTTAGTTTTAGGTTTCATGATTCTTAACAAAAAATATATACAGCTAGGATTCCCAGGATATTGTTAAATAGCTATTTTTGTATTTTATTTACAACTGGTATGTGTATAAAACCACTTCATGATTTTGCAATGGTAACTCCATCGTGATCCTTGTACTGTTTATATGATATTGAAAAATAGAATCAGTTCCTTTGGCCATTACTCACCTTCCAACAGCTGGAACTCCATCTCCTCTTTTCCCTTTCTTTTTGAATAAGTTCCTCAGGTTCCGGAAAACTCTTTGCCATTTGCCTTTCTTTGATGGACCTGGGCAGGTCTCATTAAGTCTAGAGATATCGAAACAAGCCGTGAGTATATTTTGTGAAATGTTATGATTTGTGTGGATAGAAGTGTCCATATGTTGACTTCAGGTGAGTTGAGTTTTTGTGAGCTGAAAATGCAACCAGCTGACTCATTAACTCACAAGTCTCTTGTGACCTCTTTATGTTGGAAGAAAGTTCCAATTTGAACATTTCACCCCACATTGCAAGAGGAAGTGCATATAATAAAACAAGACAAAAACCCAAAAGAGTATAAAAACCAGCAAAATGAATGGCAATTGCCCAATATTTTCACAAGCCCCATCCATGGACAGCTGAGGGGTGATAAAATCAAGCTGGGGGGTTATAGCCCCAGGTATTGCCCCTCTAAGTAAAAAGTTATAAAAATACCCTTTGGATGTACAGACCCATCTTATGCATTCTCCTCATCCACAAATCCATTCCTGGTGAGTTGGGAGATTAAAAGTAAAGTTACTTTTCCATTAAAGGTGTTTAAATACAATAATAAAATTACCTGGTGTTCTCTGCAGCTCCTGTAAAACAGAAAATATATTTTATTTATCTTATTTTCTTGTTGATTCCATAAAATAACAATCAAAATTAATATTTTAAAGTATATTTGAAACATAAGTTTAAGATGAAAATATACAAACCAGTAACAGCAATGGAAGCGGGGGTGTCCTAGAAAAAGATAAAAACCCAATTTTAGAAATGGTTGAGTTATACAGAGGGACGAATCCCTTTTCTTTTGTGTATCTGGGTTTACGTGGGTTTGAAATGTAGTGAAGAGAGGTTTTTCCGATCTCCTCTACTGCCCTTTCTGAGAGATCTACTATCTCAGGCCTCGGGGATTGTGAATATGGAACTACTGCAGTTTTTGGGAACGGTTTACAGAATGCTGAGCTCCTGACTAATTTACTACATGGAGAAAAGGGCAGGCAAAGATCCACTTTTTTTAGGTACAGCTCAAAGCCACCTGCCAAAAAGTGAAATAACTCTGAAAATCATGAAGAAAAGAGTTACATGGTTGTTTTCCTGGACCCTACATTCAGCATTATATAAATCAACAATGCCATTTAATTTATATCACTCACACATTCTCCTCCATATTCAGTGCGTTCTTCATTTTCATCTGCAGGAGGGACAGCCTCAATACTACAAAAAGAAAATAGGAAATAAATACACATTTTAGTTAAGTAATTAAACACATTGTGTGTCATCTGACTCTAATTCGGGTGAAGTATTGAGCTATTATTTAATATAATTGATTCATAATACAAGTGAATGACAGCAATACTGTTATAATACTGCAAATACTAACAAAAAATGAGCAGGAGCAGGGGCCGGTCCGGAATTATTCTCCTCCAGATCACTTATAAGAATTCTGTAAGAACAATAAAAAGATAGATTGTGAATCATATTGTAATCCAGCATGCAGTCATATAACATAACATTTGAGATTATAAGCATGTAACGCTTGTAATAAATACAGTTGGTGTTATATGAAAGTATAAGCATGGTGTTTTATGCCATAATTTAAACAGATTACCTGTTCTGTGCCCCGATCTCTGTAAAAACAAAAAAGAAAAAAGAATGTTTCAGTGACACTGTTCTTGTTTCTGAAGAATACATATCACTTTTAACCCTTTAATGACAAAGCCTGTACATGTACGGGCTCAAAATGCATTGTTTTCAATGGGTTTAGGGACTGCCCATTGTCTTTAAGGGGTTAATATATATGGTTTGATGCGATACATACCTTTCAAAGTGAAAACTGCAACATTTATTTCCTATAGAAAAGAGGAAAAATTAAAAGCCATTAAGATTGAAGTTTTGGTTGTTTTGTATCTTTGTTTGATTGACAGAATGGCAGTCAGTGGAAAGAGCGGTTTACGCTATTAATGCTAAACGATGTGCAGGTCACAGTTTGCTATTATGCTGATAGATTGTTAGGGTTCTTAAATATTGTTCCTATTACAGCTGATATAACGGGATTATCTCTGTTATATTTACATTGATAAACAGGCATGGTGATCATTTCTACTCAAAACACATTCTGCAAACATGACAAATTTACTGATAATCAAGTTAATACTCACAGTTTCTCCCGTGGCCTCATTGAGTCGAGTGGTTATCCATCCTAAGAAAGTTATTTAAAAGAATTAAAGAAAATGAATAAGCAGCTGTTGAAAACTCTTTCCTTTCTACCCAGTTGTCTAATACGGCACAGATATTCACGTATAAAATATTAGTATCAATGGAATAAGAAAACCTGCCTCAGTGTGTAATAAAGATCTCTGCCATACATTTAATATAACTCTATATTACATTGAAGTGGTGTATGGGGTCCTACAGTGTTATTTACCTTTGGCAAACAAAAATTTAACACTTTCCAAATATCGATATTACGGTCAGGGGATATGTTAGGTTGAGACTAACAGAAAATGTTTATTGATTAAAAATAACATAAAAATTATATCTGAGCTGCAGCTATACAACTTGTTTTCACTTGCTTTTAATCCCAGGTATTTTGGAATTCAAACCATGTCTCTGATTGTAGGATTGAGTTCACGTATCCAACAATTGCAGTGGCGCATACCCTAAAAAAGCCTAAACCCTGATGAACTCACCAAAATACACCACATTGCCTTCTGTGATAGAGAATAACATATAAGCCACATTATCTGTGGCGGAAAGTAGAGGTCTCTTCAGAGCCCTTCTATAAATCATATTGTAAAATCAGCGTTCAACTAATGTCAGTATTCTCCCAACAACTGTTTGTAAACAAGTGATGAGTGTCCTGCAGTCACAGGCGCTTGTGCTGCAGAATCTGTGATGTCATAAAGCCTGAGCACAGAAATGTTCAATGACATCACTTACTGTGTCCACATGAAAAACATATTAATTTTACATCTGTGACCAGGGCCGGCCGAAGGCGTAACGCCGCCTGGGGCGAAGTTTAAAATGCCGCCCCCCCGCCGGCATCGGCGGGGGGGGGCGGCATTTTAAACTTCGCTGACGCCCTCCCCCCCCCCCGGTACTTACCTGCGCGAGTTCCACCCTGCTCTGCCACCGTGCCGGCTTGATTCTGATCACTTCCGGCGCTCAGCAATTGTGTAACGAAAACCAGCCCGTTTCAAAAAAAAAAACGCTCGGGGCGGCAAAGTGCCGCCCCTTCCAAAGTGCCGCCTGGGCAATTGCCCCAGTCTGCCCTATTGTAGGGCCGGCCCTGTCTGTGACTAACCACAAACACTTATACCTCCAAAGTTACCCACTTTAGGAGAGACAGTCTCTCTAGAATCCAACTATTCATTGAAATGCATGAATTTGATACATAAACAGAGGTCACACCTCTAACCACACACCTAAATACAAAAGTGTCCCTCTTTGGCCATTTAATATAACTCTATATTACATTGAAGTGGTGTATGGTGTCCTACAGTGTTATTTACCTTTGCCAAAAAAAAAATAAACACTTTTCAAATATCGATATTACGGTCAGGGGATATATTAGGTTGAGACTAACAGAGAATGGTTATTGATTAAAAACACCATAAAAATTGTATTTGGGCTGCAGCTATACAACTTGTTTTCACTTGCTTTTAATCCCAGATATTTTGGAAACCAAAACCGTGCCTCTGATTGTAGTATTGAGTTCACGTATCCAACAATTGCAGTGGCGCATACCCTAAAAAAGCCTGATGTACTCACCAAAATACACCACATTGCCTTCTGTGATGGAAAATAGCATATAAGCCACATTATCTGTGGAAGAAAGTAGAGGTCTCTTCAGAGCCCTTCTATAAATCATATTGGTAGAAAAATCAACGATCAACTAATGTCAGTGTTCTCCAACCAACGGCTTGTAAACAAGTGATGACTGTCCTGCAGTCACAGGCGCTTGTGCTGCAGAATCTGTGATGTCATAAAGGCTGAGCACAGAAATGTTCCGTGACATCACTTACTGTGCCCACATGAAAAACATATATAATTTTACTTCTGTGTCTAACCCCAAACACTTATACCTCCAAAGTGACCCACTTTAGGAGAGACAGTCTCATTTTTGCTCCAAAGAATGTGATAACAAAAGCAGTTTTCAACAGGCAAGTTTCAAGCTTGTGCCAACAAATCTTATCCAAAACTCCCATTAATTCATGTAATAAGTCATAAGATATAGGCCTCCTAGAGTCCTGTGTATGTTTGATACAACCATAACCTTTAAGAATCTGAGTTAATAAGAAGTCTATAAACATATGCTGCTTACCTGATAACTTAGAGAAAAAAAGGTACACCTAACAAACGTTTATCAATAAAAGATCGTGAACAAACCCTTTCTCATTAAGTTTAGGACAAAATCTAAAGCTGTCTCAATACTTTTATCCAACATATCCGCACCTTTAATACTAGTAACACCCGACCACAGTTTCCATGACTTCCTATAGCTATCCCAGGTACTTTTGGATAAAGATCTAGCAAATAAAACACCTAACGGGGTGAAGTCAATTCCCAGAGGCTCTTTGGAACTCTCACCCCCATCCTCCTCTGCTTGAGCTGCCAGCTTCCTGAAAAGCTTGAAATCAAAGCGTGATAAAGCATCAGCTATAATATTCTTTTTGCCCGGGATATGCTTAGCTTTTAACCAAATATTATTGATTAAACAAATGTAAACTAAACTCCCTAATAAATTAATCATTTTGCTTTCAATGTATTAATAACCCAAATCTCTCCCATATTGTCGCAATTTAACAAAATCCTTCTATTACACCATACCTTTCCCCAAAATTCCAATGCCACCACTACTGGGAATTTTTCCAGCATTTTTCCAGCCCCTTCACATCAGTAAAAAAAAAAAACTGTCGTTATTATCAACAAAATCTTCTTGCCAAATAGCTGCACCATGAAAGTCTTTAAGAAATAAATTTAACAATTCCAGATCTTCTCTAATTTGCTTAATAACCTCACTCTATGATATCCTTCTTTTTCCCCAGCAATGGTTCTTGCCAAATCTGTCATTCTCCATGCCCTTATTCCTTCAAACAATATCACTTCCTTTAGCTCACCTTTCCTAGTCCCTCTCCTGCAATACTTTTACTAGTGTTGCTGGTCCATCCCTTGCACTGGCACTTTTACCTATTGTGTAATACACCCTAAATCCCTCTAGACTGTAAGCTGTTTTGAGCAGGGCCCTCCTCACCTGTTGTCTCTGTTATTCGATTTGTTATGTTACATACTACTTGTTATGTCCTGTCTACCCATTGTAAAGCGCTAGGGAATTTGATGGTGCTATATAAACAATAAATAATAATAATAATTTGGCTGAAGGGTTTATGAATAAAAACAACAAATGGTTTCACATGAAGCACTGAGGAGCACCTCTAAAGTTGTGATGAGAATTATAGACTCCCCGGCGGAAGTGCCGGGCAGAAGCAGAGGCTGTCTGCGTGCATCATGCAGGTGTTCACCAGATGCCCCACTAAATACCAGTGAGTCTGAAGCATGGGGGTAAGTCTGGGGATGCATTGGTAAGTTTGGGGGGGGTGGGCAGTGTTGCATAAAGGGGGTATAAGGCATAGCTGGGGGCAGATTGAAAACATAGTATACACATCAATACATATTTACTAGTAAAACCTTTTTTCTATAGGGTAGTCTTATATTCAAACTTTTTCTTTTTTTCCTAAATTAATCTTCGAAGTTTGGGGGGTCGTCTTATAAGCAAATACGGCATCAATAAAAGTGTTTCACATTCCCTTTTTTCTGAAAAATTGTTGTGTCGATTTCCTTGTACTCTTTAATGGTCCAACGTTCAACTTATACACCAGATGCTGTCCTCAGGATTTCTTTTCACTTGGTTGGGGTAATCCCAAGTGATCCCTCATGTAAGGAATTACTTAGTGACAATTTTCACAAAATAAAGGAAACAGTACACAGCTTTAGGATTTTTATTTGTTTATTAACTAAACATGAATACAACATATTAGGTATATCGATCCTCCCCTCCGCATCACATTTGAATGTTTTGGTCTTTCGTGATATTCTATTGGAGATCTGGAATAAGATTGGAAACATTGTTAAATTGTCAGCTGGCTTCACGCTGGGTTACTGGCTGTTTGAAAAGATAGGAAGCGAGATCCCTATCAGACTCCCCCTAAACTCCCCTAAACTCCAATAAAAATGTATAAAGAAAATCAAACAATAGTGCATCATATCAGTAACTTCATGCAAACATTATAGGAATCAATGGATTGTTTCCGCGGCTTCCTACAATGAAATGTTCTGTAATTTCTCTAGTTTTGCAACATAAAATATGATCTGTAGTGTCTGGTGTGACTTGTATATTTAACAGAAACATACATTTTAAAAACATACCGTATTTATTGTATCTCGTCTTCTCCAAAACGACCAAAGCAACAGCATCTGAAAAAGAAACAACCCGTTAAAAACAGTTCCAACATGAAATCCTGGTCTTTATTGAATAATGGGAGAGATGGTAGGAGAGTTTTGGTTTCCGCTCCCTCACTTCACTATTTATTATAAAAGGCCAACACTTTAAGGTTTCTCCAGCAGGAAAGGCTGAGCTGGCCCTGGATAATATAGATCCGAATGGTTGAGAAGACTTTAAAGAAATCTCACTGATTTAGCCATAGAGGGTCCTCCAGGATTTTCCAGTAGCAGACTCCATAGCTGATAAATTAAATTCTTTCTGTGTATATTAATAGGTTAGGCTGTGTAAACTCTCCATTTCCAAGTTCGCGTTCTAGGGTTTTAGCCATATTCTATTCTCTATTAATAGACTGTCTACCAAAACCACAAGTTCTCTCTTTCCCTGAATGCATGTAAAGTAACCATTCGAATCTCATTCCAGCCATGTTCTATATAATACAGAACAAATACAGTCCATTCTTCACATTGTCTGAATATCACTATACTGTACTATTACTGTACTATTACTGTACTATACTATAACTATACTATACCTATACTGTTACTATACTATACTATAACTATACTATTACTATACTATAACTATAGATATATATAATGTGACTATAATGTGATACATACAGATTGCACAACAGGCTGGATGTGACTATGTACGTTCTCCTCAATATCTTTATACACGGATGTTTTTTTTTTGTAGACCTGTAGCTGTGTATAACTGTTATAAAATGCAAATAGTACTTACCCTAGGCAAAGATTTTTAGGTCTGTATAAAAGGAACAAAAATAAAATCAGTCAAACCAAGCAGCAAAACATTAGTTACATAGTAACATATATTCTGAAATAAATAAGGTAATGGGATGAAATTACATTTGGACCTGATGGTTCTTAATCATTACTTTATAGATATTTTTGGAATCACTTATTTTTCTTTTTTGTAATTTTCTAAAGCTTGTCCTGTGTTATGAATCATCTGTATGTGAAACTGGTTATACATTTGTTCTAATATCAGGGTACCCAGTTGTACTTCTAAGTATGCAGTGCATAAAAGACTGAACCCAGAGTTAGTTTTAGGTTTCATGATTCTTAACAAAAAATATATACAGCTAGGATTCCCAGGATATTGTTAAATAGCTATTTTTGTATTTTATTTACAACTGGTATGTGTATAAAACCACTTCATGGTTTTGCAATGGTAACTCCATCGTGATCCTTGTACTGTTTATATGATATTGAAAAATAGAATCAGTTCCTTTAGCCATTACTCACCTTCCAACAGCTGGAACTCCATCTCCTCTTTTCCCTTTCTTTTTGAATAAGTTCCTCAGGTTCCGGAAAACTCTTTGCCATTTGCCTTTCTTTGATGGACCTGGGCAGGTCTCATTAAGTCTAGAGATATCGAAACAAGCCGTGAGTATATTTTGTGAAATGTTATGATTTGTGTGGATAGAAGTGTCCATATGTTGACTTCAGGTGAGTTGAGTTTTTGTGAGCTGAAAATGCAACCAGCTGACTCATTAACTCACAAGTCTCTTGTGACCTCTTTATGTTGGAAGAAAGTTCCAATTTGAACATTTCACCCCACATTGCAAGAGGAAGTGCATATAATAAAACAAGACAAAAACCCAAAAGAGTATAAAAACCAGCAAAATGAATGGCAATTGCCCAATATTTTCACAAGCCCCATCCATGGACAGCTGAGGGGTGATAAAATCAAGCTGGGGGGTTATAGCCCCAGGTATTGCCCCTCTAAGTAAAAAGTTATAAAAATACCCTTTGGATGTTGGATGTACAGACCCATCTTATGCATTCTCCTCATCCACAAATCCATTCCTGGTGAGTTGGGAGATTAAAAGTAAAGTTACTTTTCCATTAAAGGTGTTTAAATACAATAATAAAATTACCTGGTGTTCTCTGCAGCTCCTGTAAAACAGAAAATATATTTTATTTATCTTATTTTCTTGTTGATTCCATAAAATAACAATCAAAATTAATATTTTAAAGTATATTTGAAACATAAGTTTAAGATGAAAATATACAAACCAGTAACAGCAATGGAAGCGGGGGTGTCCTAGAAAAAGATAAAAACCCAATTTTAGAAATGGTTGAGTTATACAGAGGGACGAATCCCTTTTCTTTTGTGTATCTGGGTTTACGTGGGTTTGAAATGTAGTGAAGAGAGGTTTTTCCGATCTCCTCTACTGCCCTTTCTGAGAGATCTACTATCTCAGGCCTCGGGGATTGTGAATATGGAACTACTGCAGTTTTTGGGAACGGTTTACAGAATGCTGAGCTCCTGACTAATTTACTACATGGAGAAAAGGGCAGGCAAAGATCCACTTTTTTTAATAATCTCTGCAAGATACAAGAAGGTGCAGCTCAATGACCCATTGTTTTTTCCCATTACACCCAGTATAATAAACATAATAAAGTATTTTTAAGGTTATGTCAGGAGCTGGAAACCTGTGACTATGGCTACCTGCCAAAAAAGTGAAATAACTCTGAAAAACATGAAGAAAAGAGTTGCATGGTGGTTTTCCTGGACCCTACATTCAGCATTATATAAATCAACAATGCCATTTAATTTATATCACTCACACATTCTCCTCCATATTCAGTGCGTTCTTCATTTTCATCTGCAGGAGGGACAGCCTCAATACTACAAAAAGAAAATAGGAAATAAATACACATTTTAGTTAAGTAATTAAACACATTGTGTGTCATCTGACTCTAATTCGGGTGAAGTATTGAGCTATTATTTAATATAATTGATTCATAATACAAGTGAATGACAGCAATACTGTTATAATACTGCAAATACTAACAAAAAATGAGCAGGAGCAGGGGCCGGTCCGGAATTATTCTCCTCCAGATCACTTATAAGAATTCTGTAAGAACAATAAAAAGATAGATTGTGAATCATATTGTAATCCAGCATGCAGTCATATAGCATAACATTTGAGATTATAAGCATGTAACGCTTGTAATAAATACAGTTGGTGTTATATGAAAGTATAAGCATGGTGTTTTATGCCATAATTTAAACAGATTACCTGTTCTGTGCCCCGATCTCTGTAAAAACAAAAAAGAAAAAAGAATGTTTCAGCGACACTGTTCTTGTTTCTGAAGAATACATATCACTTTTAATATATATAGTTTGATGCGATAAATACCTTTCAAACTGAAAACTGCAACATTTATTTCCTATAGAAAAGAGGAAAAATTAAAAGCCATTAAGATGGAAGTTTTGGTTGTTTTGTATCTTTGTTTGATTGACAGAATGGCAGTCAGTTGTTTTTTTTATACATTTCAACAGTCACTTTGTGGTTCCACCTATCGATGGAAAGAGCGGTTTACGCTATTAATGCTAAACGATGTGCAGGTCACAGTTTGCTATTATGCTGATAGATTGTTAGGGTTCTTAAATATTGTTCCTATTACAGCTGATATAACGGGATTATCTCTGTTATATTTACATTGATAAACAGGCATGGTGATTCTTCCCACAATACAAATGGCTGTATCGCTTCATTTCTACTCAAAACACATTCTGCAAACATGAAAAATTTACTGATAATCAAGTTAATACTCACAGTTTCTCCCGTGGCCTCATTGAGTCGAGTGGTTATCCATCCTAAGAAAGTTATTTAAAAGAATTAAAGAAAATGAATAAGCAGCGGTTGAACAGATATTCACGTATAAAATATTAGTATCAATGGAATAAGAAAACCTGCCTCAGTGTGTAATAAAGAGCTCTGCCATACATTTAATATAACTCTATATTACATTGAAGTGGTGTATGGTGTCCTACAGTAGTATTTACCTGTACCAAAAAAATAAGCACTTTCCAAATATCGAAATTACGGTCAGGGGATATGTAACAGAGAATGTTTATTGATTAAAAATAACATAAAAATTGTATTTGGGCTGCAGCTATACAACTTGTTTTCACTGGATTTTAATCCCAGGTATTTTGGAATTCAAACCATGCCTCTGATTGTAGGATTGAGTTCACGTATCCAACAATTGCAGTGGCGCATACCCTAAAAAAGCCTAAACCCTGATGAACTCACCAAAATACACCACATTGCCTTCTGTGATAGAGAATAACATATAAGCCACATTATCTGTGGAGGAAAGTAGAGGTCTCTTCAGAGCCCTTCTATAAATCATATTGGTAGAAATATCGACGATCAACTAATGTCAGTATTCTCCAACCAACTGCTTGTAAACAAGTGATGAGTGTCCTGCAGTCACATATGCTTGTGCTGCAGAATGTGTGATGTCATAAAGCGTGAGCACTGAAATGTTCAATGACATCACTTACTGTGTCCACATGAAACACATATTAATATTACTTCTGTGACTAACCACAAACACTTATACCTCCAAAGTGACCCACTCTAGGAGAGACAGTCTCTATTTTGGCCTCTAGAATCCAACTATTCATTGAAATGCATGAATCTGATACATAAGCAGAGGTCAAATTACTATCATAATTTGGTTTTGTACACTTGTTTCAAAATCCCAATATTCATATACGTGGTGAGCAGTAGCACTTAGAAAGATATGGGAGTAGCATTTGGATTTAAAAATTGTTAGCTTTTGGGGTCCTTAGAATATGCTACATCACATAGAATAGGTAATACTTCAAAAGTTGACACTTTCTTAAAATCATTAGAATAGTGATAGAGGTCATCAGCTTCTGGTAGTAGTAAATCCTCAGGGACTTATTCTATTCCACTCCCAATAATACATTATTTTCAACGATAAACTACTTAATCATCTCCTACCAGAATTTAGAACACTCAGGAATTAATAATCATAAAGCTGGTTTTATGTGCTGAACATTATGTGATGTGGTTTTTCCCTCTAGACCATCAAGTCTGCAAAGATATCTTCTGCCATAATACAGTTTGGCTTCCAAAAGGCAGATAAAAACCATAGAGGTGTTGCTATAATGGAAGTGCTGGCAGCATTATACCTTCTATAAATGCAACCAATGTAGATTGGTCTATAAAGAACCCTAAAAAATAGTAAAAAAAAGTATGAAAGGAAGACCAACGCACATTAAAAAAATGTAAATATTTTATTGTTTACAACATCTTCCAATCAGTGTCTTCATAAAGGCAAAATATACAGTGTGCATGGATCTTACTTTTATCTTAGGAGGATGTGATCATGGAGCTATTGCGGTTATGACTTCACTGAATGCTGACATCTCTGTATTTGTAGAATAAATCAGACTAGGCTCTACCTTTTTATAAAGCTTCATGGGAGACAAGAATGTCCTGTTTACTACGCATTAAATTGTATGTTAAAGATGTCTCCTGCTGTATCTTCAGAGAACAGCATCACGAAGGGTAGATTCTTTACTTAATGATGGCCTTTCCAGGGATGTCAATGAAGAAAAAGGTATCAAGGTTGCTCAGTGGATTGCTCAGGCTATTACATAGGTATACAAGGTGAACCCATGCTATAGCTGATGTTTTGTGAAAGAGCGATTATCAGTTAATTTTTCAAAAGCCGATTTAAAACATTAACCAGTCAGTCGGCATCCTTGCCGCCTGCCACAACAGAGGTCTTGACTTGCCTGTTGTGCCATAGGTTCATCATCGCTGGCCTAGGGTCTTTAAAAAGGCCCCAAGAAAGACTTCTCCCTGGTGATTAGCCAATCTAGGTGTTCTATTATTGGCCACAACCACCACCAGCTGCTTTGTAAATGGTGATGATGCCAAACTAAATGGCATTAGCCTGATCTGAAAGTGCGTCTCATGGTCTCTCCTTTGTCTGTACAGGGAAGCAATGCTTCAAAACTGCCTCCGCATCCACTTCCTGCCTGCTCCCCACCCACTAAATGCTGTTTAGAGCTAACTCCGCCCCCATGTAGTGCTAGCCACTCCCTTCACAAAGCTACCTTGAGAAGTTCCCAGGTATGGAGGTTTCCATCCAGTAAAATATTGGTATGCAAACAAATATGGCTGGAGTGCAAAATTTCCATCCCCCTTCTATCTCTCCAATCTTTCTCTTTACCTCACTGCCTCCTACTCTTATTTTTTGCCTCTATTAATAATTAGCAGAGGCCTGTTTTACATGTGACACATGGGATTATGTTTAAGGAGCAATTGTAGCAAAAGTGGCACAGTCTCCATAGCAACCAATGTGAATCCTCCTGCTGACTACTCCATATTTATTACTTTGCACCAAAGTAGCTTTTACAGCCCCCCCGAATACATTTATTATTACAGAATTGTGTCACATATACTAATTATTATAGAATATATACTGATTTTGGTAGATACAGAGTACCATTGTTTTAGTGTAGAATAATTAATGAATATTCACTTTTCAGGCTTCAGATTTTGAATTTTCTCTAAAGCTATTTTACTTTAGTGTCAGGAAGCTGTAAATCTCATCTTCAGTGAGATGCTGAATTGTCGTTTTGTGCCGATCTCCTGGACGTGTATGACTCACTCTGCGCTAGTGGCAAACTCTCATCACATTGCCGTTCAGACAATCAAATTACTTCACAACTGGCTACAGAATATTTCATTCAAATAGAGATTTTTTTTTTTCAGTTTGTCGGATACACTTTGCAGGAATCATTTTATTTTCTAATGAAAGGAAAAATTATAGAATAATTAGGCCACACATGCTAATACCCATATAAAAGTGGTATCGCAGTAGTGCCTCCTCTCTGGTTATCTGCTCTCAATTCCCTGGAGTCGAGTTCGTCCAACTGAAGACCCATAGACAACACTGAGTGGCTGTTTAGCGAGCAAGAACACGTTGTTAAAAGACGAGATCTCGTGGCAAGATGGCTTTTCTATAAAAATGTTTTATCAGATTTTACAGAGCCCACCCAAATCTCAGTTAAAGCAAAGGCAGAAGATATCAATCCTGTTAAGAAAGAAAATCTTTAAGAACATATAGAATATATATA
>VKOC01019148.1:0-48190 GCA_009364415.1 Spea multiplicata | reverse complement strand
ACTCTATTGTTTCATATTTTGGGACAACGCAAGTTTTTGGTCAACCTTGAGATCTAGATTGTTAAATGCGTGTTATACTAATGTAATTGCCTTTATTCTTTTAGGATTTGCCACATCATTGGGTTCAACTGTAATAACCAGTACAGTGTCTAATAACATAGTTGCTACGACGGGTACAAAGACTACACAAAACAGTGCTGTAAGTACCCCTACTCCAGTCATTCCCAGCGTACAAGGTGTCACTACCAAACCAGTTTCTTCTCCTTCCTCATCACAAAAAGTAAGCACATTGAGTCCGCTGCCTACTCATACAACTAAAGCAGAAAGTGTTGCCACCAGCAGTCCCAGCATCCCAACAACAAAACCTGTTACCGCTACAACAAAAGTTACAATAACCAGCAAAAGTACTGTTAGCGAAGCTACTACTCCGAGCCCAATGCCGCCTTCTGGAGTTGTAACCGATAAACCAACAACAGCCAAGACCACACAGAGCAGCTTATTGACTACTAAAGTGACTACTAAGGAAGGTATGGCTTCGGTAAATATATGTGTGTTGTCTTGGTTTTTTTTTTAATTTTTTTAATTGTCCTCCTTCTGCATCATAGGAGAATGCAAATTAAAAAAAAATTAGAGGCATTGTTTTGTTATGCTAGTCTGGGGAACTTTTGACATTCATACTTCAGAGAAGCACTGACAACTCAAGTCCCAGAGGGCCTTCAGCTCAGATGTTCTTAAAATGTGGCAGTGCTGATTATTATTACTATTTATTAATTTATATAGTGCTAGCATATGTAGAGTTGTACAATGAGATGAAGTACGGTCTGTTTCCATCAAATACTACAAAATTGAAGCAGATATTGTTACCTTGTAATTCCAATATGATCTATGTCTTTTATTTACATTATACTTGAGCCATTGGCTACCAATCCTTCATTAAGAGAAAGATTTACTCACTCCTCTCTGTTATTAGTCTTTAGATTATATATTATATAAAAATAGCCTCTTGAAGGTGCCAGACCTCATGTCTAAATAAAATTAAATTATCCAAGACTGCATAGCTCACAATTTTTTTATTCTATATAAATATTTGTAAAGGTAAGCTTGTTTGAGCAGGGCCCTCCACACCTGTTGTCTCTATAAAACAATAAATAATAATAATAATAATGTATTTTTTTATGTTTGGATTCCTAAAGCTACAGTACAGATGGCCACAGGTACAAAACCTCTTGCAACCACTACAACTCATAGCACATCAGCCTCTCCAAAGCTAGAAGTTACCACACGAAGTCCGCATGTGCAGACCTCAGCCATCTTCTCGACCACTGCATCTCCTCAAAGCACATCCTCTCCAACAGTTTTAGTTGGATTTAAAACTACAGAAACCCCTAGTAAAACCACAAGTGAGACTCAGAAAGTATCTACCTCCACCATCACTGAAGGGAAGTCTACTGTTACCTCCATCACCACACAGATTCCAATTACCAGGGAATCCACGGTTACTCCTGAGCAATCCATCCAGGTAAGTAATGGAAACTTTATATTTCATAATATCACTCTGTATATTTTTCGTAATTTTAGTTTGCCTATTTTGTGCCATAACTTATTAAGAAACAATTAAACAGTATCGACCGTGCCTACTGATATCTTCTTATAGAAACAAGGGCATATATACACTCACTGGCCACTTTATTAGGTACACCTTGCTAGTACCGGGTTGGACCCCCTTTTTCCTTCAAAACTGCCTTCATTCTTCATGGCATACTTCTAAAAGGTGCTAGAAACATTCCTCAGAGATTTTGGTCTATATGAACATGATGGCAACACGCAGTTGCCGCAAATTTGTTGGCTGCACATCCATGATGTGAATCTTCCGTTCCACAACATCGCAAAGGTGCTCTATTGGATTGAGATCCGGTGACTGTGGAGGCCATTTGACTACAGTGAACTTATTGTCATGTTCAAGAAACCAGTTCAGTTTGAGCTGATGTGAGCTTTGTGACATTATCCTGCTGGAAGTAGCCATCTGAGGAGGGTCATAAAGGGATGGATATGGTCAGCAACAATACTCAGGTAGGCTGTAATGTTTAAAAGATGCTCAGTCAGTACTTAGGGGACCAAAGTGTGCCAAGAAAATGCCCCCCACACCATTACACCACCACCAGCCTGAATTCATGCTTTATGCCAAAGTCTGACCCTGCCATCTGAATGTCGCAGCTGGAATCGAGACTCATCAGACCAGGCAACATTCTTCCAGTCTTTCATTGTCCAATTTTGTTGAACCTGTGTGAATTGTATCCTCAGTTTCCAGTTCTTAGCTGACAGGAGTGGCACCCGGTGTGGTCTTCTGCTGCTGTAGCCCATCTGCTGCAGGGTTTAACGTGTTGTTCGTTCACAGATAGTATTCTGCATACCTTGGTTGTAACAAGTGATTATTATTCTAACAGGTTGCTTTTCTGTCATCTCGAACCAGTCTGCCCATTCTCCTCTGATATCAACAAGGCACAACTGCCGCTCACTGGATAGCGTTTCCCTTTACTTAGGTTTTTTAGGTTTTTAATTAGACTCTCTATTTTCATAAAGTCAAACTATACCAGTGGTGTCAACATGTATAGTTTAACAGGAATGTGTTATGAAAATGTATTTTTTAGTTACACTATATGTTTAAAGTTACAGTGAGTATAGAACAGATCTTAAAGTAAAAACAAAAAATACTTAACTGCTCTATCAATGTGTTTTTTCTTTTTAGGTTAAGTGCCAAAATATTGCCTTCAACAACTCTCACATAAAGATTAACGTCACAAAAATTGCACAGCATTGTGTAAGTAAAATAAGCATCTTTTCATTTTGTCTCTATATATTAGAATGTTTGATTATTACTTATTAGTGGAAAATACAATACGAATCCAACCTCTTCAAACCGTTTTACAGTTTTTACATAGGTAAACTTCTCAGATGTTTATTAAAATTATTAGCTAAAGGTTACTCGTAGCTTTCAGAATTTCGGCAGTACTATCCTAGTCTGACTTAGCTGGTCAATATGCAAACACGTGACTTAGAACCTTTGTCGGTACATTTCACACATCAGCTTAATAATAAGGCTGATCAGATCATATGATGCTAGTAAAAGCAAAGGTCACTTGGAAAAGTGGAAAATTAAATTTTAATACAAACCAGTCAAAACATTCTTGTTCCAACCATTATGTTGGAGATATAAAGAAAATGCAAATTTCTGTTGCCATTCATGCAAAAATTGTGCAACGAGCATACACATATGTTTTTATTATATTAGTTTTTTGTTTTGTTTATTTTTTTGGTATATCTTTGAAAGTGTAACGAGGGGTTACAGAGGTTCACATTACAGCTGGTGAATAGGTTTAGCGCTGTGTTGTTTTCTTTCTTCCTTTAATCACATATATAGATATTTTTTTTTTCTTTAGAGATTAAGATATTGACACAGATATGTATGTTTTCATTGTATGATGGTCCACTACAAATATGGCGTATAAGTGGGCTTCAATGGAATGTTTGCTCTCCCAGAGCTCTCTGTTGTTTACACAACTTTTGTGTGTACTTCATTGTTCTCACAGGGAACATTTTAGGCATACACAGCTCACTTAAGAGCAACAGAATCAAACATCAAGTAACAAAAGGTTTTATCTATACATGTGCTAGCACTTTTTACGGAGAAGACTTAGGCCCAATGTGAAAATGGAAAAGAACAGTACTTACCAATGTGTTATGTTACTTTTGCCATTTGCTTTTAGCTAGTTATAGGCACCAAAAAAACACAACTTCAGCCAGTTACTTAGTAGCTGCCATACACACCCTGATATGCAAAGAGCCACCAGTTCCAGATTTGTTGTCTTTCTATCCAATTGTTGTTTCTCAGCATGATTCTCAGCAAATTATTAGCTGTCTAAATGTTGGATGAGAACCAATGTAGTCAGAAACATCACTCCTATGTAGTGACCCACCCAGTACTGTATTAAAATATTTAAATTAATTAATTTGATGTATTCATTCTTTATTTAAGCATTTAATCAGAACAGGCAACAATAGAAAATAAAAAAATGGAATACCTTCATCTTAGAGTATTACAACTACAAATAATCATTGTAAACTGTGTTATGCTGCTTAGTAGAAAATGGACAAATGTAAGTAGAAAACATTTTCACAGGTGCTGATGGATATAGTTATTTAAAATATGAAATATAATGTTTTATTACAAATCCACAATACCAAACGACAGTTTTTTTGTATTTTTTTTAAGTATTATAATATACGGGTAACATTCTTGTTCGCCACCTTCTGGACATTTTAAGCCAGTACATGCTGCAGGTTCTGTTCTCTATTGTAAAATAGAAATTGACTATGCTTGAATTGTATTGAAAAGTATTAGCAGACTACAAATTTCCAAACTTCTGAGAGTTGCCCAAATTAATATTGATTTTTTCACTTTTTTTGCCGAAAAAAGAATACCAAAATTAAAAACAAAACAAAGTTTGACAATCACTGATTCACTGAGACGTTTCAACCTTTTGTTTTGAAGAGATTAAGTTGGATGTTTATTCTGTTGTATGTACTGTTGGAGCAAGTATGCGTGAGAAGGGTTTGTTTAAGAGAGCATTCTGTTAGGCACAACATATCCCAAGGGAACTCTGGTTCCTCTGAATCCCTGCTGTAACACTCAGATAAGTGATAAAAATATACACCGGTGGTGATAACAATCTGCTTAAAAGTAAATATGAAACTGAAGCTTTCTCTTATACTGAAAAAGGAGTAACATGTAACATTAAATTCTGGAATGAGTATTTCTCTTAATTTGGATCTATATACACACACACATGCTCTTGCAATGGAACATCTAGTCTGTCTATGATACTACATCTATCTATCTATCTATCTATAGATAGATAGATAGATAGATATAGATATCTATAGATATATATACAGTAAATATAATTTGTCTTGAATATATCAAACGTATTATTTTGTTATATTGATTTTCAGGTTAACCCAACTGCCAGAAAAGCAGCTGATGTCATGGAAATAGTTTGCAAAGCCATAAAACCAGAATTCCAGCCTCCCAAAGACAAGTGCAAAGTAGTCCTAGGGTACAATAATGAAAAGAACAATGAGGTAGCGATACTGGAAGCTGTAGTGGAAAGTAAGTACTGGGTCAAAAGTACAGCAGTGGAAATAGCTGATATCCGTTATAATGTAGAAATCCTTGTCTTCAATTAATAAAAAGTTGAATGAACATAGGGTATCCAACATACAGGAGAATGAGAAACATTTGACCTTGGGCCAGAGGCGTATCTAGGGTTTGGCACCTATGGCTCATGCCATAGGCGCCATTTGAAAGGGGGCACCAGTGAGCGGCTTTCAAACGCCGTCTTTTTTTTTTTGACTTTTAGATATTTGGACAGGGGCGCAATTTCAGTGCTTGCCATAGGCGCTATTTTCAGTTGATACGCCTCTGCCTTGGGCTCTACCTCTCCTCACCTTCCACGAGGAACAGGAGAGGAGAGCTTCCCATGTAGATACATTATATATATATATAGTTATAATATTTAGCTTGTATAACTAGAAGGGTCTGTAAACAAATTATTGGGCAGTACACATACTTTTTATTTTCTTATATGACCAGTATTGTATTTGTAAGGTACTTTGCTATTACTTAGTAATAATTCACCATTATGTTTAGTATGCAATCGCAATAACATCTTGTGCAAAATCAACCAGAATTTGTGTATACAGTGACCGCCTTAAGTTATACATTAAGTAAACTTTAATCCATCTGTTTTTCTTTTAGCGCATCTAAATACAAATGATCTTCATTCAAAACTTAAGAGCATCAAAAATGAGGTATATTTTTTAATATTCCTTTTCCTTCCTGTGGTTCATAGCCAAGGTCCGTGCTCTGTGTATTTACTGAAACCTTTTTATTCCCTTCATTTTCAGGATGGAACACCGATGTTTGTATATAACTCTGTGGAACACAACACTTATTACGAAGATTGGTTAAGCATGCCCCTTATCATAACTATTGTATGTCTGGCAGTGTCCCTGCTTATTATTGCAGGTGTTTACGGATGTTGGCATCAGAGACAATCTCATAAGAGAGAGCAGGTAAGTTTAACTGTGGTTCAATTCAATGTTTTAACACTTTTAAGTATAACAAACTAGGTGTGTTCAGCACAGGTAGTTTTGCACTTACAATCAGTATAGAAGCTTCAGTATGTTGTTATGTCATTATTATTGTATATCACTAGCCATTTGTTTTAAACCCTGTAACATGGAAAAGTATAGCTCACACTATTTCCTATAGATTACCAAGAAATGAAGCATAGAGTCAGAAACAACACACATAAAACCAAGTATCATTTAAAAAGAGGACGTTGTAGGTCCCTCATGAATCTTTTCTGGAGAAATAGTAGACCTCGTAGCATGATAAGCCATTATTTTACTTAATCAAGGTTACCACATTTGAAGTTTGCATAATCTTAATTATTACATTAGGAAGCTCCTCCAGGAGCAGCTGGCCCTGCTCATAATGCACAGTTAAACCAGCAATCCACGCTATTTCATTTCACATTATCTGCTAAACTCTGCAATAGCAGATTACACTGTTCAGGGTTGGTCGACAAATTGTCTGTTGTGTTTTTTTGTAGAGGCTCACAGAAGAACTCCAGACCATGGAAAATGGTTATCATGATAATCCAACCCTTGAGGTGATGGAGACCTCTCCAGAGATGCAGGAGAAAAAGGGAGGTCTGAATGGGGAGCTTGGGGACAGCTGGATTGTCCCACTGGACAACCTTACAAGGGAAGACCTGGAGGAGGAAGAAGACACCCATTTATAAATAATAGGGATATCGGTATAGTGTGACTAAGGAATCCAGCAATATCAAGCAAAGAAAACATATGATATGGCTGGTCAAGCAAAGCAGGCCCTGATCTGTCCCATTACACAAAGTGCCATCCATAAAATAACATGCCTTCCCTGTGATCTATTATATCCACATTCATTTAGTAGGATGTGATCAACTGCATACAACAACCGGTTATTAATTGACTATTTCAGCTATGTCATAGAGGAGGGGACTTGTTTTCCTGCATCCAGGAGCACTTCCTCAAAATCAGAATTATAAAGCATTTGGGTGGAATATGTGCTTTATGTACACACACTGTGTTATATACCTAGGTTATAATGCACTCCACGTTGTCTTTACAATGCACAAATGAAGACACTAAATAGAAATAGAAGAGAATGTCAGTGTTCAATGAACTCCTGGTGAAAAAGACACATAAAAAAACACACACACTTGTTAACCCCTTTTAAAGAAAAAACAGTTACGGTGAAAGAAAGGAGACTGGTTGCATGATCTTCAGTGCTGGATTAAATGTAAGTGTGAGAAATCACTTTGAACTTGTACTTTATATGCAAAGGGAGCAGAAAGTTGTATTTAATGTATATATATATAGTACTATATATACAGGGATGTGTCTTACATGATTTGCTTAGATTTTGCCAACTTATTTTATTGGCGGTATCTCTATCATGGGTAAGTTTGCCGGAAAAAGCAACTTGACTAAAAACCTAATGACTCGGGTGCCACTGGTAAATCACGACTTAACTCAAGCTATGACAAGTGCTACTGAGAGGTTTTCTGTTTTTGAAACTTTTTTTTAAGATTTATGTGCCATGCATTTTTATATTTGCTAATTTTATATAAGATCACAATATATATTTTACAATTTTTCACCTTTCTAACTTGACCAATACAAAGCTTTTGGTTTGCTATGTAATTCAGTGTCTTACACTGTAACATTTTAATGTATGTCCATGTCACATGCAGATATTTGCTTCGGATATTACACATTTATTATTTGGTATTAGATATTTTACCTTGTACAACATACCAATTATTATTATTTATTGACTTGTATAGCACCACCAATATTCCAGTTGTACAACTGACGCAAGGTGGACTGCATTATGAGCTTGATCCGTGCATGACAACCAAACTGCTGTTTAACTACTGAAATTATGATCAAGCAATACCTAGGAGTTGTACTGATCTCACTAAATTGAGAAAACAGAGAATGTTCCAATATTATTATTTTGTTTTAGTTATGTAGCACCAAGAATTTATGCAGAAACGAGACTACCAAAAAGGGATACATTAGGTAAAGAGGGCCCTGCTCACAAGCTTATAATAGTAATGTGAACGTTCTTTACATGTGTTACTGCGTAACACAAGATCAAACATTTATTGTACGACAGAAAGCCACACTTAGGATTGCTGTGTATGCCTGGAGTGCTTGCTTGGCTGGATCTAATCTTAAATTCTTGCCTACAATAAATGTAAAAAGTTTTGAAAAACTTTATTATTCAGCTCTTAGAAGCATTATGTAGCACAACAGTGTATTTTAATTCATGCCCATTATACTAATGTGAAAAGGGCAAGGGATGACATATAATGTATACAAGACATAAGTGCAACTGGAATAAGCTTTGCTAGGTTGCCAAACGTTTGTCAACAAGAGCCAGGTGAAAGGCAACATTCGTAATGCTTTATTGATTACCCGCTACTTAATGCCTGTCCTCCTAGTGCTGTATATATTGCTGGGTTATATCCCAAAAAATTGAATGTTTATTAGTCTCAAAGGTTAGATACAAACAAGTTGAGGTTTTTTTACACATTGAGGCAGTTAACAACTCCCATCATACCCTAAGACAAGGTTGCTGCCAGCCACTTAAGAGTTAAACACCGCCTAAGAATAGTTTAAATGACGTGGCCATTCTGTTTTTATAAAATGAGGTAGAGAAATATTAGTGATTTATGGAATTTAAGCTATTTTGCAATATCGTTGACTGTTTTTAAATAACGTATTTTTATTTTGCCTGTAACACACTTTTATTAACGGAAAACTTCATGACAACACTAATCTCCCGGATAATAATACACTGATCAGCCGTAACATTATAACCACCTGCCTAATATTGTGTAGGTCCCCCTTTGCCACCAAAACAGCCCTGACCCATCGAGGCATGGACTGCACTAGACCTCTGAAGGTGTGCTGAGGTATCTGGCACCAAGATGTTAGCAGCAGGTCCTGTAAGTCCTGTAACTTGCAAGGTAGACCTCCATGGATGCATTCTGGTGCCATGTGTTCTCCAGGTATCCGTGTGCTATAAAAAAAGAAAAAGTGATTCACAAGACCAGGCCACCTTCTTCCATTGCTCTGTGGTCCAGTTCTTATGCTCATGTGCCCATTGTAGGTGCTTTTGGCAGTGGGCAAGGGTGAGTGTGGGCACCTTGCCTGGGCTGCGGGTATGCAGCCCCAAACGCAACAAAACTGCGATGCACTGTCTCTTCTGACACCTTTCTATCTATTACCCTTTTTCAGCAATTTGCGTTAAATAGCTCGTCTGTTGGATTTGACCAGACAAGCCAGCCTTCGCCACGCACGTGCATCAATAAGCCTTGGCTGCCCGTCGCCAATTTACTGCATTTTCTTCCTTGGACCACTTTTCTTTTTTGTGGTACTGACTACTGCAGACCGGGACCCCACCAGCGTGGCAGTTTTGCAGATGTTCTAACCCAGTCTTCTAACCATCACAATTTGACCCATTTTCTCACTTCTAGCGCATCAGCTGTGAGGAGAAAATGTTCACTTGCTGCCTAATATATCCCACCCACTGACAAGTGCCATGATAACAAGATTATCAGTGTTTTTCCCTTCACTTGTCAGCGGTTATGGCTGATTGGTGCATATCACTAGTCAAAAGGCAGCTAATCGCATTGAGCTTACACTTATATCATGTTGTATATTTTGACAAAGAATTAGTCCATTTTAGTTTATTATACCCTTGACCTTCAAAATAGTTTTCAATGTTCAGTGCCAACTCCTCACATTAGCTTTTATATTTTACCTTTCATTACTAGGTATACTTTAATGTTCAGACAACGTGTCTATAGTAAGACACATGAGCATTAGGGCTTTAGTCAGGAACAGTACGCATAAGCATGTAAATATAAAATACAATTAGTTTATAGGGAGCAGTTTTATAATAGATTACACATTTTGTAGCCATTGCAACATAGACCATTTTTTATGTGGGAGAGAGTACTACTCTTATAGAGAGCTCAATTGGATTAATACGTTATAGGCGATTGCAGCACCTAAGACAGAGATTTTGTTTTGCACATGGCAGAAACTGCCTCTTTTGAGAAGAATTCTTTAAAGGAAGCGATTACTGAAAACAGGAAACATTGGCTGAAATCATTTTGTTTGCATTATTAATTGTTCAAATTCAGATGCAGCCTTTCAAAATGGGTTAATCCCATTGATCTGGATCTCAGCTAAATCATCCAAAATACCCTCCAGAAATAAATAAAAATACATGTGAAGAAGGCAAGAAAACAAAATATGTAATGTTACATCTTACAGAGCACAGAAAAATCCCTGGTTATAGCTGGGTGATTCCACTCATGTACACTGGAGTAGGGCAAGTAGAATGGAGTGGAGCAGCAGCGATGACTCAGACGACTCCTCTGGAGTAAGGCTTACCGGCCTTGCAAGCATCCAAGCCGAATCAGTGGTCTTACCGAATCAAGACTTGGCTCCATCTCTGATGAAATAACCCTAACAAACTGAAAATAAAGAAAACTGAAATCTGCAGGGCTGCAGTAAAATTAATTTTATAAGCTTTACCCTGTTTTTAACACCATCTCCAGAAAAATGGCACATTTTATGGGACCTTTAACCCCTTAAGCACAATGGGCGGTCCCTAAACCCATTGAAAACAATGCATTTTGAGCCCGTACATGTATAGGCTGTCATTAAGGGGTTAAGGCTACCTTTAAATGTATTGCGTATGATGGCTAGAGTGTGCCTCTAATAGAACTAAAAATACAGTAAATGCAATGAAACCAACTGTTCTAATGTATTATACTATCGTGTACCATATTGTTAGCACCACTATGCACTAATCTGATGTATTGCTTCCAATGCCCTCCAAGTTTTGTTTTGTTAAAGGGAATATTTTTATTGTTAATATGACATATGCTTCTAGATTCTGAGATTGTATAAGAAACTGTGTGTTGGATGTTTCATGCCTTTTAGGGCTGCTTGATAATGACAATTTTATTGTTATAGGAACAGGGGTCTATTTCACACTGGAATTTTCTGAACTGGACTTTCACAGCACATAGTTTCATACAATTTATATTTTCAAAATTATATAAACTGATAATAAACCATTTTGATTACAATGTATGTTGTTCCTTGACAAATATCACAAATTCACCTTTTATACCATTGTTGAATGAAATGTGAGTTGCAGCATGCCTTATGGGGTTTATACTTAAAAATAATATATATGTATATATATATATATAATGGAAAATGGCCCTTTTTCAAAAACCTAAACAAAATTGGTTCACGCTTATCACAGTTGCTCTGAGCTTAAATTTGTCTTGATATCAAAAGATAGTAGGAGCTGTGAATCAAGGTAAAACGTGCAAACGTATGGTTATATTGAAAATAGAAGGCATTTATTCTCACAATAAAACACTATGTACTGTACTATGAAATCCCTTCTGCACGGTCCCCCCAAAAATCTTTAGGTCTTTCCGTCGGAAATTACTTTTTGTCTCTTTGCCTACCTCCTCCTGAATTCTCTATTGGGCTTCCTTTGCATTTAAAGGGATTAGTGCCAGCCAACCTCATATATTCTTATTGTTCAGCTATGATTATCTGCTGTTACCCACTTTCAATTCAAACTAAAGCTCAGCTTTAATGGGAGTCCTACAGAGCATGTACTTAGGTAGGCATCCTGCTTTCAACAGAGGCACCGGAGGTGGGGAGAAGATGACTTCTTTCTCTAACACAAATAACTAAAGAATACATGTCCCAATGTGCATGCAGAAAAATGCATTAGAACCAATGCACAATTTAACAAAGACATAGGTCTGGGGTGGTCCAGTGGTTACTGTAGAAGCACGTGGAAAAAAGCCTGCTTTTTGGGGTTACAAGGAAACTAAAGAATTTCCCAGCTCTAGTTATAAAACTCATACACAGTACATTGAGTTTATTTACTTGTGATGAAATGTTTTAGCTCACTGCATTAAGGATAATCACATTTTCTGACAAGAAATGCAGGGTTGGCGCTTTACAATGTACAGTCAGTATGATGGGTATCACAGCTTGACTCAAAACTTATGTATAAATACAACTATTACCTACGCACACCAAGTTCCACCAACTGTGCATTGTGAAATGCAAAAGCACAGGATTTTTGTTTGACCAATGACTGATACCCAGTGATCCGTAAATACTTACATCATTTCACAACAAAAGGTGTGTTTTATGAGAGGCTGACCCAAGTTCAGGCACAGTGAAGAAGATTTCTTGTACCCAGAGAAGGGTTAAAAAAAGCCTTTATTCTGTAACCTCTAAAACATTGGAAATTGCAACTGAAGTTGGCAAGAGCTAGTTTTTCTTTGGCTACCATGCTCAAAAGCTCCTCTTTATTGTTTGACATGTATCTAATGTATTTTTATCATCTTTTCACATTAATGTATTTAACATGCATCTTAATCTGCCAGACAACTGAGTAAATGAGCATAAGTGTTGTGTAGGGTCTTCAGCTGACTATATAGAAAGGAGTGAGCCAATGTAAGCATAGATATCGTATTCTACAAACATTAATTCTCAATTTACTGCAAGAGAACCAGTTAAAGTCTACTGGATCAATGCCACCCTCCAAGTGAATTGCGCATTTGCCATATTCCTGCAGTTTTGGGCAACTTCTGAAGGGAAAGACCAAATTGATAGCTGTTTTCTTGTTTGTAAGACAATTACTGTTTCACTTGTTTAAGATTATATGGGTTAAATATTTTGATTTTCTTTAACATGACAATAAATATAGAATGTTACATATGTACTGAAAGACCAAAAGCAACCATCTAATTAAAGCACCTGCCGCCGACACTGCATAGATTACACATGTCTAAGGTAAAAGTATTATGGTTATGCATATTAACAGTTGACAAAAGAGAATTAAAGAATGCTAATGGCACAACTAGGCAATGACAAGATTTACTTTGCCATATATTTCAAAACATGACAGAACAAAAAGTTGGTGACAACATAGAGGCCACTACAATGATAAATGCTTTCTGTTTCTTGTGGCTGCGAATAATTGAATGTCCAACAGAGTAAATCATGTAATGCACACTGAAGGCAATTTGAACCCCGATATAAGTACTTCTTATATCAAGGAGCACAGTGTTGCAATAAAAACCACGTATCATTATACAAACTTACCATTCTTTTTAACAAATGTTGATGCTAAGGGTCTACGAAAAGCTGGTTGGCAACTTATCTGCTTAATTGTGAATTTGCTTTTGTTGATGACATCATTGATGACCTCCATGGCTTTCTCATTATAGAGCAGTAAGATTGCTCAACTTTAATGACAAGGAGGCAAAATACAGTTTGAAACACTCCAGCAAACAAACGATCAATTAAAAGACGTGTTAATGTCTTAGAGTACTGCAGTGCATCCAAGCTATGATGTCATCAAAGAGGCTGTCATTCACAATAATTTACTTGGAAAATGCAAAGCACAATAGTCTGGTTTTAAAAGAACCATTGAATAAGAAAGAAAACAAAATATCTATAAAAAATATCAAACTAATTTATAAACGTGTGCTCTTTTATATAAGAGATACTTCAGTTTGAATTACAAACTGCTGAATTACAAAGAAGCCGGTGTGGTGCACAAATACATGGGGTGACTAACCCCCCCTCTATTCTGTGATGTACAGCACTAGAATGGTACTTATTTCATGGATCTGACTGCAAATAAATACAAATATTGTTTTCTAATGCAATATCCCACATCATCAATTAAGGTGGCCTCACATTTAACATTTGCAACCTTGGGTTTAAATGATGAAGGTTGCAAAGCAATTAAAGAAAAAAAAAAACTATATTCACATTTCACATTTTTATACAGAAAATACAGTAAGCTGTACAAGAGGTTAGCCAGTGTGACCCTGATAATTACTTCTTCCTTTCAGTGAGTGACTGACTCCTGGTCAATTAAACTTTTTAATTAAACTTTTCTTTTTATATGTTACCATAACATATGCATATTACCCCTAGGATTAAAAGAAAAAAAAAAAAAAGACTTTTAGAAATGAAGGCCACACATTAATCCCTTTTGCCAATTTATAAAAATGGGAGAAAAAAAAAACCAAAAAGAAAAAACTTTCTGCCAAGTGCTCCTGGCAATCAGCACAATCTCTAGAGAGGGGTACCTACCAACATTTCACAAAGCTGTCTCTTTTGTGCACCAACTGCATTTCATCTATACAGCCACAATGTCAATTAAAAAAAAAAGTCACTCAAGTTTTATTGTCTTTGTAGTGCAGAATATCATCTTCACAATGTAATAAGATCAACCAGGTTGCCTTTCGGAGGGGTCATACTGTCAGGGAAGAAGTTAACCAAAGAATCAAAAAGCTGCGTCCTCTGGGCATAGGTGTGATCAACATCAGAGAAGCCTGACAACAGATAAGATGAAAAGCGGCATCATTAGCAAATCTACATTTTAGTTATTAAAATCAAAATATGCTTGGATCAATAGGTCTGTTAATAAGTGCTCAAGCATTAAGATGTTTGAAAGTCATACATTGCCACAAAAATGCATCAGAATAGTAGTTTAAATATTTTTAATTAAACTGTAAAATAATAGAGACCCAGGAACAACCACTTAAAGTAGAAATATCCACATGGGATTGCTTTCCTGTACAGTAACTGGCGGCATTCACTAGCTGGAATCTCAGAGAGGAGGGGGGTTGTATTGAACAACGCAAGTCCTATTCTTTCACGCAGAATGTAAAATTTACTAAATACTTTAACACGCATTCATGTCTTGTGAGGCTGTTTGGGGCAGTAATATGTCCCATTTAAAGAATTTGTTGTGTTACCATTCAGACTTGGGATGGGCAAATACTACTTAGAACACTTACCCAACGGAGTAAAATCCTTGCTGGTTTTGAACAGTGCAGAAGGGAGAAGCTGAAACTAAACAAAAAAAACATCCAATCACTTTCTTGTCAGTAATTTAAAGCAAAGCAAGTAGGACATTTGCGGTAAAACATCGAAAACATGAAAATAGTAGGACATGTAGACACCTGAACATTCCTTATCAATATGCAACACTTAGGACTATAACACAACAAAATAACTAGTGATGTTCCACAATGTTTACAAATTGCAGAGGATTGGCATGGTAGCTACTAGTACAGAAGAAAATACTGTCCACAGTCCTGACACACATGGTCCTGTGGTTGTGTAGGCTCAGAGTGTGTGTGTGTGTGTGTGTTCATTTAAGCTATAGTGCAGTGAGTAATGATATTACTGTCCTTGTCTATTGAATTAATCTATTGGCATGTGCTTTATACAAAGAACACATCTTCATCTACACACAAACTCCTCACCTCTTTAGTTTCTTCAGGGTCAGAGTGATCTACTGTGACAAATAAATCATTCTGCAAGTATTTGATTGCACTGAGGGGTTCCGTTTGAGCACGTTCTTCATACCTGCAACATATAAAAACAAACCGAATGGATGATTACAGATAATAAAAGGCATTTACTTATCCAACAAAGATTCATAAACCATTAACATTTTAATCAATCTGTTCATCCTACATACTACTACAAGTCATACCCACATACACAGTCAAGAAACTACATTTAATTACACTTGATAGCAAGAAACAAATAGCCTACTTTGGTATGTGAATACATTTAAATTCAAACAATGAATGAATGAAAGGGATTCATGTTATTATCTATTAGGATAAGGAGAAATTGGGAGTTTTTGTAAGGGTAAGAAACTGCCACTATGGCTCAGAACACTTAACTGGTCAATAACAGCCCTGTTTACTACAATCACTATACAAAAAAAAAATACTGCCAGGGACAAGAGGTGGTGTGCGGAGAACATAGCAAAAAGCTGGGAATTTAGATGGGAGTGCGGGAAAGGGGTAAATGCATCTACAAAACGGACTACACACCTATCACGTGCATTAAAGTGCATATGATGGCTGGAATGTCCTTTTAAGTGTCAGAGGAATAAAAAAAAAGTAAACGTAAAATCCATTTACTACCATTTATTACTAGCTCAGTGAAAGTTGTTTGAGAGAATTACCTGTGTTTCCGAATTAGGTATTTACAGTGTCTCAGCAAGTATTCTTTGGAAGGCCGGCAAAGCTTTAATGACCAGAAGTCATCCAACCTCATCTTTGGAGAGCAGGACTTCCCTGGGTTTCCTCCAAACAGATAATGAACCTAGAAATATAAAGGCCTATGTTGAATAGGTGTTTCCTTATATACATTTAAAACTTGTTTTTATAAACAAAATAGCCAACTAACTAAACTTATTGGGGAAATTCTTAGAAAACCCTGAGTCCATTCCTTTCTAAAATGACTGCTCTACATTAAGACTTTGCACTGGAATTAACCCAGTGTTAAACACGGTCAACATCCTTCATATACTTTACAAATGTTACGTTTGCCGGACAAAGTTATTACATTATTATGAAGGGTTGTTTGTAAGCTTTTTTCCCCGCGGGAAGAGTTAACTTGGCTCTGTATAATGCATGGTCAAATAAACAATACAGTTGAAAATACCACCTTTTTTACTATGCATTAGTCTTATTATTATTAGGGCCGTCTTATCTTCTTAAAAGGAAATAGTTGTGAAACACCGGGCTTTCTTAATGCATATAGAAGGTGGCAAGTTGAAATATTGAAACTGACAGAAACGCTCTCAAACTTAAGGCTCACTGAATAAATCTCAAATAAAAATGTTAGTATGGTAACAATATTGAAAAATGCCATGAGTCATGAGCTTTTGAGCCCTCAAAACATTTCTCACCAGCGTACTATTGATACTGTTTATGGATATCACTGATTTTTTTTTTAAGCCTAAAGTTATTAGGCATTCCCGAGATTTACAAAGAAAATACCAAAATTTCTTTATCGACAGTAGTGGCTCACTGTATATTTTTGAAGGCGTAATTAAACATAAAATGCATGCTTCTTTACTAACACAGCCTTATATGACTTAGAAGGCTATTCAGAAAACAGAGTCTGTTAACCCCTTCCGGACCGGCTTTGGCAAATTGCGTCTTCCCTTGAAGACCGCAGTTTTTAAAAAAAAAATATTTAAATTCTGTGCTTGTGATTCACTGCAAAGCGATCACGTGCAAGGAATTGAGGAGGAGTGGCTGCTACGGATCGCGTATCATCAATGACGTACCAGGTACGTCCCGGTCTTGAAGAGGTTAAATCACATTATCAAAACTGAAGGCTATTGAGGCTTTCCATACAGTGTTTCCACCAGCCTTCTGAAATTGAGTAGCAAAGAACCATTACATGTTAATGCTAAACTCTTGTTTTAGACATGTTTTAGTTCCTGACAGTCACTTGCATTTCAACACTGCATTTTTTTCCCCCACAGAATGAGCACATATGAGATATACCTTGTGCAACTCATCATACACTAGCTGGTGTGCAAATCTTGGGCAAGGTTCCTCTTCTTGAAGGTTTTTGTTTGGATTTTCTTTTGATGCTTGATCATTCTTGTAGACACAAGACCTAAAAAGGATAATAAGATGTTCTTTATGTGAATGTTGCATTGTTCCAATGAGGGTCTGCTGTCCTGATAGAAACTGGACAGCCGAAGAAGCTGTTACATCAGGACCTTTTTTCATTTTAGACTAAATTTTTGAATAAATAGCTGTTAAAATCATTAAAACCTAAACCATATTCAGGTGATCAGTAGCAGACAAATGTTATACTATGTCAAAGGGGTTCCTAGAGAGAGCACTGTATAAATGTAAACAATTGGGATTGAGATTTTTGCTTTGTGGCAGAGTGCATTACCCTGATAAAAAAAGCCAATGCCATCAGGAAATACCGTGTCCATTAAAAAGTGTACATGGCCTGCAGCAATGCTTAGGTGGGTAGTTCATTTCAAAGTAACATCTACATGAATAGCAGGTTTCCCTGCAGAACATTGCCCAAAGCATCACACCACCTCCGCCTGCTTGCCTCCTTCCCATAGTGCATCCTGGTACTATTTTGCTCTTCAAGTAAGCGACACACACGCACCTGGCTATCCACGCAAGGTAACAGCTGATAAAGTTCCAGCTAAATTCATTGTGCTGATTTATCATTTTTCTGGGACAAATACTTTAAATAAAAAAAACTTTGCTAGAAAGACAAAAGTTGTTGTTTGTGTTTTTTGAAACAGTGTGTCATGCTACAATACAAGCCAGAATCTGCAGAGAAATTGGCTACCCTTTAAAAAAAAACAAAAAAAAAACTTTGAATAATGAGATGACGTTAGCTCCTTAATGGCTTGTGATCACCACATTTTTCTAAATGTATTAAGCAAAAAAAATGACATGTGGAAGAATCAGTAGCCAGAACCCCTAATTCTGTAACAAACAAATTAGCATCTCTGGATGCTAAGTTTGCATTAACTCCATATTGGGTTTAACAAAGATAAGGGTATGCATCAATGGTCAATCAAGAAAGTGCAAACTCGCACTATTTGACATTACAATGCATCTACAGAGTCTTATCTGTTACATTGCAGATTTCATGTGTATGCTTACCAGCTATTCCGAACAATGTCATAGATCCAAAATGAGTTCCTGACATTCTCCTCGCGTTTCTCTTTATCCTTACTGAGACCCGACAAAACGTGAATTTCATTCAGCTCAGGGTCTATAGTAGCCCTTTGGGTGAAGCCAGTCATAGGGACTAAAAAGTAAAATAGAAGCATTAAAAAAAGTTATTTGTTTTTATCTGCAACAACATTTTCCTCAATAGAGGGAGCTCCATGTCTCTCCTGGATTATTTCACCAGTAATATGTTAATGCAGCAAGACTTGCAAGGCTGGGCCAATATGCACCACTGGCTGACCTGCATCCATATTTACAGGCATTAAATGAATAGTTGCAGTTTTAAAAGCCTTTTACCGCTTAGAAAATTGGGGCAGGTTTAATTGTCAAAATGCGTCAATTTGTACGAATCTGAATGCACAAGTCTTTTAGTAACTATGTCAAGGCTTTTACATTTTCTTTAACAAAACCTCTAGCAAGAGATCATTCCGACCAAACAGTTAACACACATTTTTCATAATGTAAGCCATTACAATCTGTTCCAAATTGAAAATATTGAGCCTGTGCCGCTTACGCTTGTCCACTCGATGGTAGTCTAGCGTTGAAAGCAGGGGATGATTTTTTACAAACACTTTTTTTTGTTCTGTGAAAAAACAATTGTGTCAGCCTAAACGACTGCATTATGATGGAACAGGTCAGTGTCTCAAGGTAATATGGTCAAAAGGTCACGAATTCTGAAATCCACTATAAAAAGTGAGTCATTTTCCCACCAAATGTCCATTAAGCCAATTCAGAGTGTTGCCTTATCTTCTTGACTTTGACGGCAGTCAAAAAAAAAGCAATATAATGTAAATGTTTTGCCATTTTGGATACGCAAAGGAGAGGCTTTTTTGTAGTCATCATATAAGTATATATATATATATATATATATATATATTATATATATATATATATATAATATATCACCAGGCCACTTATGCCCAAGTACTACAGTCTGCGTATATGTGTGTGTGTACTTTATAGAAGCTGCGTGGGTGGACAGGGAAATGGGTTTTCATTTTCCAGTTAGGAAGCTCACAGATCATTACCTCAAGTGCTTTGTAAGTATGGTTGCTGTAAAACAATAAAAAAACTCTAGGATAACTCTGGCGCTCACATGAACAACTCAAGCTAAATTCCTTTATTATTATTATTATTATCTTTTATTTATATAGCGCCAACAATTTATGAGGTAAAACCATTTATCCAATTACCACTAAACATTACAAATTTGGTACAGTCAGTTCCTACAAAAAAGGACAAAAGAAAATAAATATTGCTGTTCCAAACCAACAAGGTACCTTGTTTATGAATGTACAGTCTCATCATGAATACCTCCCAATTATCAGAACCAGTCCGTGGATGTATGCACAGCAATGCATCGAGATTGACATGAGCATACAGGTACATAAAAAATAAGTTGTGTGTTAATAAATCGAGTCTTGAGTGCAACATTGACATTTTAGATTTTCCTTACCCATGCCAGAGTCTTTCTTGGTACCATCTGATATGATCTCCACATGATCATTGTCCACATCATAGCTAAAAAAGTCATTTAAGTACGTCTTTGATCTCTGTCCTCCAAATACATACAAGCATCGATTTTTCTGAGAACAAAGAACACAGTAAGTAATTAGATGCACAAAGCAAACTAATTAGGCCAGCCTTTGTAAAAGTGGCACAACTTTGTTACATTACAAAAGCAAGAAGAATCTACAAACATGTATACAACACACACAATAACCCTAATTCAATGTCTTACTGAGTGGAAAAGCATGCAGTGTCCTATCCGGGACTGAATGTCCTCTGGTCCAGCATTACAAGAGTCTTCTCTAAGTAGTTTCCATGTCTGTGTTTGGCAATCAAAAGCAAAAAGTCCACTAAACTGGGGCTCAGTGGCCCTACTGTCATCTACATTGCCATTACATGTCAAAATGCGGCCTCCGAAAGTGTAGATCATGTGCTTTTCCGAATCCATACACATCTGCCAGAAGACAAGATATATGGCAAAGGTTACTACTATTACTAACATTAATACATGCAAACGTTCACAAATTATAAGGAGTGAATTTGTTTTTTCAAAAAGTATCAGCATATCCACTGAAAGCCTAGCTAATGAAAAAAATAGCATGCAATGTTATTCCGCCTGTAACCCAATTAAATCAATTTGTCCAAGAAAATGATTGAAATATGCACTCACTAATGATACCATTAAATTGGCTTACTTGAAAACATTTGCCTTATTGTACCATCTTGCGGTTTACTTAACAATAAGCTGCAGAATATAGCGGTTTTATCGCTGACAGCATACTTACCGTTGATAGCAAACTCACTTTAAGGAGCCAGTATACCTGAAAGAACATGCTGGTGTATTTGGCAGATGGATCAGCTGGTATTTTGAGAGAATACCATGTATTTTCTGAGATCCATGGAGTTGTCTCACCAAGCAACTTAACGACACTGGTTAACACTTGAGTTTGCATTCTTAAATACTACAGAGATTAATAAGGCAAAGGATGAATTTATGTTTCTGAAATTTTACAGTGGGTTTACTGATGCTGCCAGACTGGGGGCTGCAATAAACGTTACAGTATTGCTAACAATGTAAAACAGTAAGCTTGTAGGTAAGACTGCTAGCTGAAATATTAACACTAAATGCAAAGTATGAAGAGCCAACTCCAGCTAACTTCCATTGCAAGAAGGCATGTTTGCCACCATATAATGCAAAGTTAATGTGGAGACAACTGAATCAATCATTGCACAGAACCCTCTCAGCTCTTCTTGAAGGAGAAGCTCAGGGGGTGGACTTCAGAATGCACAGTTAAGTAGAAATGCTGAACTCATCTGCAAATCGACATGTAATTATACCATAACATAGGGAAACATTAAAAATCACAGCTTTAAAGATAAAGTGTGTCAAGTTACCACTGACCTGATGATCAAACACAAGCTTAGGTCCTCCATCGGCAGAGGTATCCTCACTTAGCAGTGACCATGTGTTTGTGTCAATGTCATATTGGTAGAAATCACTTTTTAATGACTTGCTGTTTCTTACAGAGGAATCCAGATATCTACCCAGAGTATAGATCTGCCTGCGTTGAGTATCAATGCACATCTTGTGACATGACCTGGCACTTGGACCATTCTGGGGGTAAAAACATAGAACACAATGACCCGATTAGTTGCCGCATCAAGAGTTTAGCGTTTTTGAAAGGGTTGATTAGCTCATGAATGGTTTATTTATACATTATTAAAATTAAAGTTTATACCCCTTAAGGTAGAAGTGTTGGAAATTCTTTTGGATAGCTTTAACGTGGCTTTCAGGGATGAAGTAATACAAAGCAACCATATGTTCATAGCGTGGGGAAATTCTGGAGCCACCGAGATTAGCTCATTGCAAGTTTGGATGGTAGCAAGCGTGAGCTCCCCTGTCAGTGTCACTGATGCTCAGTGCTGACCCTTTAAATACTTCATGGAATACTCTGGCCCAATCTTGGCATGCATGTAAACCATTGATAATTTTAACATCGATAAAAAAATGTATATGACTTACTTTAATTGAAAAAAAACATGTGTTTCCATGTAAAGAAATAAAAAATGTGCTCAGGGAAAATTTAAATGCAAAGCAATGAGTTACACTAGTAACAATCCCTAAAATAAGGTTGATAACTTAACATTGGGATTCTTTTACCCAATTAAGTGCTCATTAAGTAAAATATTTTGAAGGGAGAAGAGCAGAAAACTATTTTTAGATCTGAGTTTAAATATCAGCAAAGATTTTTCATACAAGTTAAAAAAAAATCTTCCATTAATCATTGATATTTAGTCTCCCTAATAATCCATAAATATCCTTTCCAAAATACCTAAAGGGTCCTCTACATCCGTCATCTGAAAATTAATTAACCTTTGATGACATTAAGAACATCTAGTCAAGGACCTCTGGAAACTGAAGAGCTGGAAAGGACAGCAGCTGTTTCAGATTTTGGATAAATACAACACTTCAATGCTAGCCATACTGAACCAATAATGTAGCGCGATCGAGCCCTTTCTTCATTAAATAATGTCCAGAAGAAGTATATTGTGCCAGCAAGAAATGTTGTTTTGCAACACAATTTACATAACAAGCCATAGAAATAATTGTATTCCGTAAGTGCTGTCACCTACATTGCACCATTACTTAATTTAAGATATTTTTAGCTTGTGTTTTGTTTTCCAACTAGTGTAACTCTTTTGGAAAGGTTTGATTTGAAAGTGAGGGATATTGAATAAAGGTCCTCTGCCTTCTCCTCATTCCACTTCTTATAAAGTCCCTCAGAACAACTACCATCAACGGGAAGAATACAAGCATCTTATTCATCAAAAGTAATCATAAAAATATTTAAAACAATACATCAATATTGGTGCTTAAATTATCAATATATGACTCATATCTATTGTCTCCCTCTCTTTGTAAATTACATCAATATATAAAAGTATGATTACTCCAGACATCATACGCCCATTAATGCATATGATAGTCAAGTGTCAACGATACCATTTAGCAAAAAATGAATGATGCCACAAGCTATACCATATAAATGATCTTTAATAAGAGAGTTAAGATATGAGTGGAAAAGAATATCTTGAATACGACAAAGCCAAGTACAGTTCATTGTCTTTAAGAAATAACAAAAAGTGGTAAGACCATGCAAGATAAACATGTTGATCAACAAATTAATGAAGAATGTACAATTTTAAAACATATGGGAACAAGCCAGTTACAGTTATATGTTTTCTACCAGAGTCGTAAGTATTTGACCAGTTAAAGAATAAAATGTTTTAGGCTTACCTCTTTTTCGGTATCTCTGGATATGCAGATCCAATGGTTGTCTCGGACACTGTAAGCCCAGAAGTCAGCCAGGTCCTGGGTTCCATCCCAGCCACCAAATAAATATACCGTCTCTATTGATTGGAGAGCAAGAAAGAAAGACATATGAATGCACTAAAGTCCACAGAAAATGTTCTACGCAACATATCCACATCAACAGTTTTGGTTTTTGCAGGACAAAACCAATTTTTGGGAACTGTCCCAGGTAGCGTCCCCACTGTCCAACCTTTGTGGGTAGCGGGGATCATGAGAGAGTCAGAGATTCTCTAATCATCCCTAACTGCCCCAGGGAGCTGTAAAATAATAACCAAGGGTCTGTGCTATTGCACCCACACGGCTTCCACCTGATGCTCTGCAGCAGAGCACTGCACAGGGGCTGCTTGCGTAAGGTGGGCGAGTGGTCATGTCTCAGCCTCTACCGGCCTCAATACTCAAAGGTGTCACAACATACCTGAAATGTTGGAAGGTATGCATGCCCTATGATTACATTCATATCACACACTTTAAAGTGTGATATACAACACACTATGCTGCAGCAAAATCATAATGCAGACGTCTCCTAAAGTAACTAGTTATCAAATTCTTACACAGGTAATATTTTTGCATAACACAGAAGGAGGTAACCGCACAAGAGAGAAAACCCTGGCACCATAACATCTCCACTAACTAAAAAGAGGGGAAAAAATCAACTAAAAAGGAGGTTAAGACTGTTTGCACTGACACGGTTACTCTGGTTCATTAACTGTAATTAGCCTTACTGCTGAACACCGTGCACCCAGTGCTCTTGCTAATGAGATAGTCCCTTTGTGCACATGAATTCTCACCACTCACAAGCCCTGGCCACAACAGCTTCATTCATCCATAGCTCAGCAAATGATTTTCTGGCACAGAAAACATATCCGATGGGACAGCTTCCAAAACCTTAGCAGCAATAGTGCCAAAAGCTTTGTTATTTTCTTGCTGTATCACTAATGTACAGGGTAAAAAGTGTAAAAAAAAAAAATGCACGTTAAGACTGAAAGCACTTTTATATTAAGGTGCAAAGAAACCTAAACGGGACACAAAGAAATATTCACTACTGTATATGCCAGTCATTGAAAAGACGTGGTCAAAAAAAATCTCTGTATTCTGTACACATAACAAAAGTTATGGTGGGGTAGATATGATGAAAATCCCCTCCACTTAAATTATGGAGTTGCAGAGGCATTAAACACTAGTCTACATCAACTAGACAAGCCAGAACACTTGCTTGGAATGCAAGGGATTCTGGGTAGGCACATACAAACAAGGTTAAAAAATGATAACTTATTGTCTCTATATCCACTTTATACATGGACCTTTTGGAACAAATGTACGCCGTACTGGAAGCCTTTAAACAGAGTTTGGTTTGGAACAGGTGCAGGAGCCAGATCACCACTCATGTACAGCTGGTTTGTTCTTTATGGGACTCATCAGCATAAGGTTGTGATACAGACTTACTGCTTGGAGCAGCACAAGAAGTACAGGTAACAAAAGTTATGGTGAGGATAAAGGTGATGGAAAAGCCCTCCACTTAAGCCTGGTTGTCTTCTTTATCTGTCTCCCTCCCATCCATCTCCTCTTCTATATCTCCCCCACCCCACTTCAACTCACCTACCCTAACTATATATGCGTCCTCTTCTCAGGTCTGTTCAATCTACCGTCTCCTCGAGATTTCCTCACTAGACTAAACTTTCCTTGCCTCATATACCCTCTCCTTTCATCAGCCACTTATCTCAAAGTCCCTTCCTCACTGCAGCTACACTCTCTGCCACTCTACCTGGCATCCTACTACTGTAGTGGTCAAAGCAAACAGGTCCAAAGGGGCAGCGGAAGGGGATGAGATGATCATATGGGGGAAGCAGGAAGGCACTGAGGATCAGACAGGAGATGGAAGGGGTGAAGAAGGGCAGAGGGCAGCAAAGGGACATGAATGAACAGAGGACATGTGTCCTGATGGGAACTGAAACACTGGGCATTACATTACATGCACTTTGATTGTACCGTTGCCAACAATTCCCTGTGACAAGATCGCATAGGTTAAATTTTAATCTATACTACTGCTTAACATGAGAAACATCTAGCCAATTACATGTAATGTGCTAATAACTATGCTTATGCGCACTAGTCGCTTTCAACCATTTAGCCAGTGATGCTCTGACAGCTCTAGGACATGTGACAAAGCCAATAGGCCAGAGGATTTGAGGGGAGAGAGATGAACTCCAAGCATCAGCTAAACACAAAATAAAGGAAGGAACAGGATGTATAATCTATTTAAACCAGTTATTGTCAATAAATTACATAGGTGCAAAAAGCTGCCATTGGTCCAAAAAGGTTTTAGGTTTTTTTGTTTTACATGTGATCAATCAAGGTCAGGCATGTGATGACTAAAGACTCCTATTCAACATTACCGAGAACCAACATTAAGAAACTGCACTAGATGACAAAACACATACACTCACTGTATCTCATACATAAAAATTACATATTTTAGTTTTTCTGAATTGGTGTATGAACTTGCTAATGTTTCCCTTTAAACTAGCATTAAACATGATTACACAAATGTCTTTTAAATAAATGTTTTGTGAGAGTGGGTTACATATCCCTTTACTTTAGGGCCATGCACACTTTATTCTGACACTAGGATGACACATAAGAACCCAAGGTTCATCTTATAAACATAACAATATGAAAAAAGGAAACATTTACCAGACTCCACATCGATGACCATCTGATGTCCACCTCTCATTCCTGGCCTGCTATCTTCTGTATCACCTACAAAGAAAACGTTTGTTAATTTAGAAGGTCTGAGCTAAAACATGTTAAATTTGTAAGTTATGCCAATGTAAACACTGAAATATGGGGGAAACTATACACAATTGGCCATCCAATGCATGAAGTTCCTGCACTTTTGCTTTAGGAGGCAAATTGAAATTCTGTGGCGAGTGAATCTATTCTATTGCCAATATGTGTCTATGGACAACACTACACATCGCAGCAATGGGTATGGCTGAAACACCTAAACAGGAGGCATGTCCACATACTATTGGTCGTATTGTTCAGCATATGCATTTTTACTTTTCATAACCTCATAAAGTGTGCTTAATTAACTAAGGGTTCTGTGAGTTGTAGTTTAGGAGTCAGGCAGGACTGGTGAAACAGACTGAAATGGTGTAAAAAACTTTCCATTCCAAATACATTTAACAGTTATCCGTATGTAGCAACTTTGTCAGCTTCATCATTCTCTCAGATGATACCTTTAGTGCATTTGGGAATTATCTGGTTCCACTGTGGTTTGTATTCCTGTTGACTGATATACTGGCTGAAAAGACCATCTGTGGGAATACATAATGAAGTGTTACTAGCTTCTAATCAGAGACACAGCTGTATAAAGAATATATTAAGGGACATGTGGTACGGTAAGCAAATGTGCTACACAAAACACACCTGCACTGAACGCAGAATTAGAGGCAAGTACTCACCATTTGTTAAACGGATGCAATCTATGTTTGTTGCATGTAAAACCACAAAAACTATGCATGTATTTTAATGTGACGCAGGGCTGAGATTATTGTTCATGCCACACTGGAAGACAATATGCAGACTATGTCATGTACAAGAATGTTTGCACAACACTTATCATGCAGGATTGCACTTCTATCTTATTGAGCCACTATAAAATGTAAATAAAAGTTGTCTGCCATAAACAATCTGTACCCCGTGTAACTTTATTTTGGCAATTGTAGATTGATATACCCAAAATAATGTATTAGACATTCATTTTTGCAATGTACAAGGTGCACCCTAAGTCTAGAACCACATGAATTAAATCGATGTTTTTATTCTTTTAAAAGGCAAACCATGGTGCTGAGTAAGGAGGAAAAACTCAAGTTATTTTGAAACCCTGTGAAGTCACAGAAGAGATACGGAATATGATAAATATGATTATATAAAACAAAAAAATATAAGTGGACACTTAACAGATTTTGTTCTATGGTTCCATATTTATAGGACATCCTGTAGTCAAAACATTGTTGAGAAATGCATTTATATGTTAAAGTGGACCAACACATGTATAATCTTCTAGATCAGTCGATTTCTGGTACTGCAGCATAATGCCGGATGTCGATGAGGTTTGTGGCAAACATTCATTCAAACCAAGAGGCAATTTTTCTGGTAGAAAATTGCTAAGTTCTAACAAATTCTGGGCTTAACTGCCCCTTTAAACCATTTAATCAGGCAACAGTCCCAACATATTCGCTCACATAAACCACGAAAGAAACAAACAAAAACATTGTAATGGATATTTGCAACTTCATCCTTCTTGCAATAAACATAAAAGTGCAGTAAACGATCCTACCATTCACAGCCTTTTCAATGAGCTCCTCACTGCCATCAAAGTCTCCTTTGAGAACCAACTTGTCATGAAGTTCTGTTAACATCGGGTGTTCTAAAGCAATTTTGGTTTTCTTCTGTAAGGACTCAAAAGCTTCTGTGTAGTTGTGCTGCCTGAAGTGTTTCAGACATAGGCGAATGGCTTCCTGTTCACGGTACTACTGGAACACAAGGGGCAGAATGAGTAAGTTTACTACACAGGGGTGACCCAAACACAGCAGTCAACAGGACTTAAGTGAAATACAGACAGCTCAAATCAAAGTGGTTAAATAGCCACATACAGGTCAGGAGCTTGAATTCTATTCTGGTGGGTATGGGAAGCCAGTGTAAGGAATAGAACAGTGTGATGGCAGATAAAGAGCTAAAGAATAAGAATGTTTTGTTTCTTTAGAATATATAAAGCATATGTATCAAAATGTATGATGTACACTTATATTCTGCTCCCAACATGTTTTGGGGAAATACAGGAAGATTTTTATTAGTAGATGTTAGTATTACCACAAAATCACAATACACTAAGAGTAATGAAAAAATGTGTAGCGTGTTTCAGAGCCAAACACCTATGTGATGCACTTTTGGTAAAAACTGGACCTAGGATGTCAATCACTTATTCTCAATGTTGGGGGCATTAGCCTTTAGCCAGGGATAGGCCTTTGAGCAGGCAACTTAAGATGTCAGTAAAACTTAACAGGCAGTATGATGTCTGGTAATTTAAGTAACCTGGCTAATGTAATATGTAGGTTTTTAAAAATAAGCACACACACCTAATACTCTCAAATACACTATATGACCAGATCTTTACAGTTTAGAATTTCTAGAATTTAGATTGCTAAAAGGTATACAAAATCAAGGACATAGGCAGCAATCTCCATACTAAAACATTGGCAGTAGAATGAGCAGCTCAGTGACTTCAACGTGATTGTCCTACAGACACACAGGTATATCCACAAAACATGTAGGTCCTAAATGACTTCTTACATGTAAATCATGAATGTTTCCCCCCAGAAGCAGGGATACGGTTCTGCCACTGCATGGGAGATCTGGCTGTCTATTGACAGTCTGGACTTCCCCTGTCAGCAGACACAGAATCTCTATAATATACAGTGAGGCCATAAGCTGTATGATAGATCCCTAAAGGGGTCGCTATTTTGCATTGATAACTGTGAAAAAATATGAAATCCCATTACCCTAGAACTACATGTAAACATTATACCCCCCCCCCCACCTTCACTACCCTCAAACCTCTCCAGTATGTAAAAGATGGATGTGGCGCAATAAATACAAGGTTGCTGAACTTAAATTGGGTCATTGTTTATCAGTGGCACCTACTGTGTAGCAGAAATTTTCAGCAAAATTGCAAATAAGTTTTTTTTATTTCAGTATAGGTTTGTTTTTTCAAACATACTAGCACTAAATAGTATATTTTTTGCTTGTTTCTATGGTTTCAAATGAAAGTGTTATTTTTGCTGAAAACCAAAAGGATGTATAATTTGCATGGGTACATCATAAAAAAATGGGAATCTTGAGTAAACCCACATAAGGTAAAAATGGCAAAAACATATGGTTCTATAGCACCAAAAGGTTCATATAATACTGTTGGTCGTACAGTATAGATTCCCACCACCACCACATGCAAATGTCATAATACAATCCTACCTTACTGTACCAGTGAAGACAGGGCTGCACCACATCAGGTTCATCAATGCCATTTATTTCAACGTACCAAATACTAAAGTTAAAGCTTGGCCCCCAGGACAAGAGAGGCACTAAAGAAAGGAGAAAAAATGACGGTCATGAGTAACATAGGATTCTGATGATAAACTTAAAACCTAGATTAGAGATTCTCAGGGTGAACTAATACTGGGCTGAAGGACATTAACTGATCCACTCGTGCTCCAGTCTTAGGGCATTTAAAGTGCACTTTTAGAAAGACAGACTGAACAGCTGATCAAACATCAATTACTGAACTAGCCTTCAAGAACTACTGGCACTCTAGGATTAATGTCTGTTAAACATCTAGCTATCTAGAGATCTTCATTATCATCATCTAATTAAGAATTAACAGCTGCATTCTAGCAGTAAAATGAACAATTTTTTTAGCATTATGACTAGGTGGACATACCAAAAACATTTGTATCTATCAAAAACACATTTTCAAAGATGTTCTTCAGACCAAGTAGTTACTCGATTTGTGTTACATTCTCTACATACCTATTTTAATAAACCGGCATGGGAACATCTGCTCATCAATTTTATGCTTCAACGTAAATGTCTCTTTGTTATAATCATTCTTTAAACCACTGGGGGGGGAAAGTAAAGTTAAAATTGCTTTGCAGTGGACAACTCATGAACTTTATTTTTCTTGTGAAACTGTTTTTAGGTGATCCAATTTTCACAAAGCAACAAAGGTAATCCAACGCTATATACATACACATATATATATATACACACATATATAATATATATATTATTTAATATATATATATAAATAAACATTACAATCCCTAGCTGTTGAGGAGACTATGTATTGCGGTACACAACCACACAAGCTGAGCAGCAATATTTTAATTAAGAGCAGATTTAAATAAGCGTGCTGTGGGAAAGTTTTCAAACAGTTGCACATGATATGCTATAAAACGGTAAAACGTAAAAATGGTCTGACTGATTAAAGGGACACTCCAGCCATGACATGGACTTTAATGCACTATCGCTGCCAAGATCTTTATATTTTCATGTTGTCCATTTTGCAAGCGTAGAGGGGGATTATGCATTTGCTCCTTTCCGCATCGGACAGCTAAAACCATGCAGGTGTTTGACCAAGCAAATTACACGATATCCTCAAACCTGTGCTCATGTGTGGAAATCATACTTTATGGTGGGGTAAAGGTGACGGAAAGCTAAAATTAAGGGGGTCTTTAGATACAGACCCCTTGGAGCAAATGCACACGGTACAAGAGGGCAGCACTTCCTTGCCACCGACTGACCACTTCAAGCAGCCAATCAGTGGCAAGAATAGTCAGACCACAGAGGGTGCTACTGTTGTAAGGTAGCCTCTTCTATGTCAGGTAAGTTTTCTATCTTTTTTTCATTTTAGAAGTTACACACCAAGTATTTTAATATGCATCCCCTATAGCAGATGTGTCAGGGACATTAAACTGTGTCTTTAATGTCAGATTTTTTTATTATTATTCCTAACAGACACTTTAAGGGGTGGCACTAAACACACAATGTAAGAGTTTATCAACAGGTTGTGCACCTTTCAATATATTGTCATTCCGAAGCCTGTGAGATTTATTCTTTTTTGTATAAAAACAGACAAGAAAAATAATCGTTTGCTGGAGAGTTACATTTTAGTATTTCAAGTCTAATAAAACATCAGTGAGGCAAATTCAGTTGGAAATACCTAGATAAAAGCTCTGTCATGTTTTCTTCATTCATGCCACCAAAAACTTTGAACTTCTTCAAGTTGCATACATGAGTCTTCTCATATTTTCCAAAAGTGATGCTTTGAATGATGGCTGGCCTTTCCAACTTTAAAATCAGGAACTAGGTTCAAGAAGAAAGCCATGAATTGCAGCACTTCCATTATTACAAGATAATGTTCAATTTTGTACAAAGCGACATGAACGTCTTAATGTTTAACCGTATCAATGCCAATGACGTGATATGTAGTTTGCAAGCCACATATCATATATAGTGGCAGTGTATTGTGCCCACTCTGAATACATTGTGAAAATAAAAGATGGGACAAGAATCCTGCCAGCTCACCTATCAGCTGGATAGCATGCAAGTGAAAAACCCTGACCTCTGCTAACATGCAGGCTTCAGTGACTGACGTCAAAGGTACCCCTCCAAACATTCATTAAATTATTTTTTGTACTAATGTGCATTTGTGTAGCACAATGCCCATCATTAAATGGTCGTTGCCTAAATCTAATTATATCAAACCTAAAAAAACAACCAGGACTTCTACAAGAATAACTGTGCTTTGACCATTGGCAGCCAACGGGTGATAATAGGAGAAGACAACTTACAAATTGCGCAAGCTTAGAAATGCTCTATACGAGCCAGATCGTGGCGAAACACGCCGAGGATCGCCAATTTCTCTTGGGACTTTATTTTTTACCGATTGTTTATCATCGGACACAGACTTTTATACTTTTCTTAGTTTTTAGTTATTTTAAGAGATCAGTAGATCGTAGATTTTAGATATATGTATTAGGGCTGCAACAACTAATCGATAAAATCGATAATAATCGATAATGAAATTCGTTGGCAACGAATTTCATTATCGATTAGTTGAACCGATTTTTATCGATTATAAAATGAGGGTTTTTTTCAGAGCAAACGCTCTGAAAAACACCCCTCGTTTTATAATCCGTTTGTGACTCACAGCAGCAGCTCCTACTCACAGTTCCTCCCTGCAGTCACTGCCGATTGCCTACACACCCCACTTCCTCCTTCCAGTCCCTCCCTGCTCCGCCCATTTCCTTAGCATCACCATGGCTGTGACACTCATCTAAGACTATAAAATGTATATTTGGGTTGCTGAAAGTTAGAGGTGGGGGTTAATTTAGGGGCAGTTATAGTTAATGGGGTGTTTAGGATTAATTTAGGGGCAGTTATAGTTAATGGGGTGTTTAGGGTTAACTTAGGGGCAGTGGTGGTTGATGGGGTCTTCAGGGATAATTTAGGGGCAGTTATGGTCTTCTCTTCAGGATGAATTTAATGCTGAGGACTGAGGGTTAATTTAATTAATTTAATAAGGTTAACTTAAGGTGCAGTTAGAGGTAAAGGGGGGTAAACTAAGGGGAATCTAAATCCTGGGGGCAGTGAAGATTAACCCTGTATTTATTTATAAAAGTATTGTGTCTAAACGAGTCTGTGAATCTATGAGTGCACTATGGCATATCAGGGGGGTATACGGTGTACCCGGGGAGGACGGAGTGACATATCTGGGGGTATAAGGCATATAGGGTATATAAGGTATATGTGGGGAGGGCAGTGTGGCAAGCCTGGGCTCAAATATGCATAACTGGGGGGCAGGTTGGGAAATAAAAACAAGAAATGCATTTTTATCAGTTTTTTTTTATTCTGCGGTTTGTTTTTTACGTCCTATGTTACTTTATTAAATTTAAATAAATGAAAAATTTCCTTTTTTTTATCTGATTAATCGAAAAAATAATCGGCCAACTAATCGATTATAAAAAATACCGTATTTATCGGCGCATACCACGCACCAGCGTATAACACGCACCCCTGTCCGGACCGGAAGTGAGGGAGACGCGGCTGCAAATCATGCAGCTGTAGGATTTATCGGCGTATAACACGCAGGTAGGGTTTCCTCTTCTTATTTTAGTTATAAAAGTGCGTGTTATACGCAGATAAATACGGTAATCATTAGTTGCAGCCCTAATATGTATAGTCTAATTTTTTTGGATTAATTCGTAGGGCTGTGTCCCATAATAAATGATTTATTTATACATTACACTGTGGACCACATAGATTTATCTCCACCTATGTCCACTCAGCCTCAGATCCATATATGATACTAAATAATGTATTAATAGTGTTTTGATTCACACAAGCACTGGTACTTTATATAAACAGACATATACCATTTAAAAACAACACCTGGACACTTTTTCCAGGAAGAAAAGGTCAACCCAGGATACCCAGGATTCACTGCAACTCCAGAAAACATACCAGAAATGCTTGATACATCCATCCAAATGTGAGTAACCAATTATTGCGTCTCTATAAGGGTCGAAAGATATCATCCTATGGTGGATGTTTTTCCTCTCTTCTATGTTCACCTTTTCTATAAATCAGGATATATACCCAAGAGCTCCGTTTTGGAAGCCTGAATTACTCAGGTTGCAAGTACAATAGGTTGTCAAGTACCAGCTTACCTGAATAGTAAGAAAGTAATGATGGTTAAAATAAAACCCACCTGTGGGGGATAGTTGCTCTCTGAAGACCATCGTGAAGACTGGTCACTGGGTTTATCGACTAAAATGTTCCTTTAAAAAAAAAAAAAATGAAAACATTAATAAGTAGAAAGAATAATCACAGTGTGGTGTTTGGGAAGGAAAAGTCATCCAATATATTACTACTGATAACATCGAGAATCTATAGGCCGGTAGAAAAAGGACATTTATTGGAGCAAAAACAGATAAAACCATTTTTTTCACGATGCTAGCCTACACCAGAGTATACATTATTGTATTTTATGCTCAAGGAAATTTGTTTTTCCATTAGACTTACCCTTTAAAGTGACTAAATTAAGATTAAGGACTCACGTGATATCACACAATTCACAAATAGTAAGAATACTATCAATTTTAACAGATCCAATATTCTAGTTTGCATTTATTAAGTAACCCAGAAATACATGTAGCAATCTTGAGACTTGGAAAAGACAAAACTCACACCACTACTTAATAACTTATTAAAATAAATTCAATTTAAGTAACTTGACAGGGTATGAGGCCAAAACAGTCAACAAATCCTGTACCTAATCACGAGGTGAACTACCGCATCCATTTTATTGTATTAATTTTCAAAGAATGTCGGACAGTATAAGTTAAAATAAAGTACAGCATTGAGGTTCAAAATTTACAAAAAAATAAGTTATTTTCTCTTTAGGGCATAATAAAGATATTTCCATGTATTAGTAAATACGATTACATAACGAAATCAAATCTGTAAAAGTTTGAAATACGTGCTGTATAACACGAATGCAAAAAGTTAACAATGGCAGAGTTTAGAGACTGCTGGTATTAAGCCAAATAACACAATTCAAGAGGATTTTTTTTCCTACTAAAATGATTAACCCATTGACACCATAAGTCTCAAAGAAATATGGAATATCCTGTGTTCACAATCAGCAAAAAAAAATTTCTAAAATTCATCAAAAAATTCAAATAAATCAACCAACAGAAAGTCAATGTGCAAAATGTAAATGTACAACAAAAAAGTTTTTACTTAGGAAGATGTTTATTTCTTTCTTCAGAGGCATGACACTCTCCTGAAAACAAGTTGTTTTGGTAGCTTTCCAAACCAGAAGGATTACCCCAGGGTATTTCAAACGCTAGTATCTTAACTCCTTAGTAAACTTGGTACTAATTTTTTACTAGTAACTGTTGTGAAAGTTTTTGTAAATATTTTCTCTCCCCACACCTGTACTTTATGTATGAATTTACAGGCCCTAGTATTTGTCACTGACAAACACCCCCCAATGTGTTCAGCAACATCTCCTGCGTACATTGATACCACCCATGCAAAGGCTTTTCATGTTTAGGGGCTGAAAGGTCACATTTGAGATGAGCATTTTTTATTTTAATTTTGTCATCTGGTCAGTTTGTGCCCATGCCCTATTTTGGTTTGACAACGGCTAATTCAATTTACTTCATCAAACATATGTTTGAAAACTAGAGGCCCCAGGATTTTTCAACTCTTTGCATGCCAGGATTTTTGGGAAGACACAGCGCCACTTTTAGGACTCGTAAAAATTGTTTTTTTTGGGGACATTTCTTCTTTGAACTGGATGGTTCCCCTTATGATGTCATGGGGACAACACCGGGTCTTTGTTTTGACATTTGATTTTTAGTTACACTACTTTAAAAATATATATATTTTTTATCATTGCTGAACTGATGCTGGCGGAGCGGAAGGGCAGGCAAAATCCATAACATTTTAACGATATTCCCCGTCTCCTGCTGTCTGCATGAATACTGCTGTACCCGGTGCATTTCAAATACTAATTGATTAGTCACAGTCTTCCAATTGTATATATTTTTATATTTAATACATTTTGAAGCATAATGAACACATACATTATATTTTATACAAATCTGAAGTATTTGCCCCCTTCTCAATTTCTTCTTTTTTTGCATAGTCATACTTAAAATGTTTAAGGGTTTTTTCCCCCACAAAATGCAGCTTTTAAATGATCATTTATTGAAAGTAAAGAGTTTATCAAAACCCTGTGTTTACTTTGGTTATCTTGGTCTAAAACTAAAACTAGTTTGATTATCTTAAACATTTTAGTGCAAGAAATATGCAAATACTGTTTTTGTACAGCACTGAATATATAGATTCTTTCTATTCTGAGGGGACAAGACTCAAATGGAACGCACACTGGACTGAAATATTAAACTTGACCTATTTCTAACAATGCTCTCTAATTTGAGTAAAAAGTTAATAAAGTCCCTTCCATTCTTGTACGAGCATGGTTTGTAAACATTGAGTAATAAGCTATTTGTATATTTACCCAAGTTATGCAAACAATGCTTTATTTGAATATTCTAGTTACAGAGTACCCAAGTCCACATGCCTAACCATCTTTTAGGAGATTTATACCAGAAGTAGTGAAAAACAGAATAAGTGCCTGGCTGAAAAATCACTGTGCTACAAAGAACAATGAAATCTATGTAATAAAATTTTAAAAAGTCAATTTAGTTATAGATGGCAAAGTTTTGTCTAAGAGAAAGACACAAAACATTCAATGAAAGACAAGGGGGGTAATTTCAAAGAAAAATTATAGGACAAGTTTTGTTTTTTTACATAAACTAGAGGTGAAAGAGGTTCGCCCCCTAAAGCAGGGGACTCACGAGAGTTGAAGTTTCATGTCACAAAACTAACAAGTGATGGCTGTTTGAACCTACACAAAAAAACTAAAGCTGACCATCAGACAGCTTGGTAGCAGCATTTTATAATTGGTAGCCTGTTTTAAGAGGGACACCGCACTTATACTCAATTTAATGCATAATATAGCTGTGTGGCCCTTTTTCACGCTGTTCTATTAGCAAGGCATGGAGGTATTCTGCAGGGTGGCTAGTAACCCAATGCACACTTAAGTTTCCAGGATGATGTATTCTTCAAAGCATTATTCATTTTCTATACGATATTTTGATCAATCAGTGTCTGAAGAAGAACGCAGTGCATATATTTGGCAAACATGTGCTTCACTATTGGAAATAAAGTTAATATGTCATGGAATATTTTTAATTTGCCAACTATAGCTGTTCCTAAATTTAGTTCTGTAATTCAAAACCAGAGTGCCGTTATGTTTGATGTCAAACGCCATGTTACGTACTCTTTCAGTACTAATTTGGATCACGGTGTACTTAAATCTTGCAACGTCCTTTTGATCATCTGGCTATAAACACTGACTCACATCTCTTGGGTTTTATTTTTTCTGTGCAAAGTACAAGACATTTACCAATGCACAGAAAAACTTTATACATCGGTTCATTAATTAGGACACATCCACAAAGGTTTTTCTTAAAGGTGCATTAAATATGAGTTTTTAAAAAAATATTGAGGTGTACTTTTTAAAAAAAAACTAAAACTATACATTCAACCAAAAGAGCATTTGTGAGGTCAGGCAGCAATGTCGGACAGGAAGTCCTGGCGAGCAATAGGCATTAGAGTTAATTCCAAAGGTGTGGAATGGTTTTAAAGGCCAGGGCTCTGACTCAAGTTCCCCCACATCAAACTCATCGATATCTCTATGTATATAGACCGGTGCGCACAAGGGCAGAGTTATGCTGAAAAAGGAAAAGGCCTTCATCACTCAACAGAACGTTTCCACTGCTCCAGAGCCCAGCGGCAGCGAGGTTTACACCACTCCAGCGGATGCTTGGCATTGCGCATAGTAATCTTGGCTTTGTGTGCTTTTGCTCGGCCGCGCTGAGGTTGCTCCCAGAGACAGGTTGAAACTCCTTAGTGAGTGATATTACAGAGGACGGGGGATTCTTTACATGAGATGTGGCTACCGTTTCGTGGCTGAGCTGCCACTCCTAGATATTTTGACTCCACAATAATTGAACTTACAGTGGACGAGGCCAGATTAAGCAGGGCAGAAATTTCAAAGTGACTTGTGGCTCTTCGGTACCATCTATTATACATTAATGTTTTGTCTATGAATACGGCATGGCTATTACCTTGATTTTATAAATGGAGGCAGTAACCGGAGAATCCCCGGAATCGAGAACAAACAATTTGCCGCCAGCCCAAATCCTCCACCCGGGACAGGAACCGATGCCTCAACTGCAAGCTCAGAAAATAAATTGAGAGAGGACTACTCTAACCAGTAGAGTAACATTTTAACCCCTTAATGACAGAGCCTGTACATGTACGGGCTCAAAATGCATTGCTTTCAATGGGTTTAGGGACTGCCCATTGTCCTTAAGGGGTTAAAAAATGCCATTGAGGAAAGGGGAGATTACAGGTGCTTTTATTTCCTGCCCTACCTGGATTGGAGGAATTCTCTCAATGTCTGCTACTGGTAACGACATGGAAAATTCATGGTTAATGAGGATGTTGTACATGAACCACAACAGCTATGAAACTGTACAATTAAAAATTAAGTTTCATGGGACACAGAACTACGTAGTCAATGTATTCTTCAGAGAACTTTAAACTATACGGAAATACTATTTAAAAGGAAATATACGCATCACCATTATCAAGCTAAATGTAGCATACACCGGAACGTGCATCAACAAGCAGATGACTATTGTGAGAGGGCTCTGGATTTTCCATTTTATAACCTCCTCAATGAAGAAACTAGAAACAGCTTTTTACAATAAGCGGATTTTGCCGTCACTCACAAAAGGTAACACACAGGGAAGTAAAATAAAAAGTACAACTCTTCTGCAAATAAACTCAATGTTTTCCGTGTGCTGAGTCTATTTACTTTGAGAGGTGACCCAGTTCATCTAGCATGCGTTCTTTCAGACAAGGTCAAGTCTGGGTTAGTGCCAATCCTGTTAATGGGATACACAGACTGGACTGTCGTACGGGAGCAAAAGTTTTGCCCATGGTGGTTTACAATATACGGTGATAAAATGTTACAGCCCTAACCAGATAATATTAAGCCAGTTTCTATTTAATGCAACATAAAAAGTGCAAAGAAAAACACTGAAAACATTGGGGGGGGGTTATTTTTTTTACTCATGTTTTGTTAACATATTAAGCATAGTACAATGAGTGAACTAGACATAACTAGTATCGCATAACAATTTAGGTTTAAAGAAACAAAAAGGCGAGGATGACCCTGTTCAAGAAAATCCAGAAAACTACAAACTCATCCTTTAAATATCTTTATATATGGCTATGATAAAAAAAACAAGCACACACACAAACTGGTCGACTTAACAGAAAAAAAAGAAACAGAAACACTAAGATTTTCAAGGGAGTTGGAAAAGCAGCAGCTACAAACCTACATAAAAATCAATAATATTTTCGATGTTACTTCTTTTTTGGTACTTTGTGATAGCTGTATTCAAGACATTCGTTTAGGCCAGTCATACTATTACGGTATAGGTTACAGATATTAAATATTTTACACCCTTATGAACTAGTCTAATTTCCTAGCCCAATAAAGATGGTTAAAAATACATGTGTCAGGACGATATTAAAGTCTCAATTGATTATTCAAATGACAGTGTAGTTATTTATTACTATCCTGTCCCTGAACAACGTACAATATAATAGTGTTACAAACATGTTGACATATAGGAAATATTATGAAGCAGGTATGTAATGAGGTCCAAGTTCATGATGGCTTTGGGACTTAAGGCATACGGTTGACAGGGAAGAAAACACACAAATGAAACACTATGAGAACAAATTCCATATATTATACTGCTGGAGTCAGTGTGTATATACAGCAGTGTCAGCTAGTGCGGGTACATTATAGTATGGCATTAGCGTGAGTATTAGTGTATGGCATTGTGTATTGTGTACCATGAGCGTAGAATTTTAGCGTGTTAGTGTGCAGGTGTATGTCACCATAACGACTATAAATAACTATTTTATATAGCACCTTTCTACCAATGGGACCTGAAAGCGTCTTTATTGCAGGATCTTGGAATTAACCAAATCAGCAGCCGAATAGGGGTTATTATTGACCAATGAATGGTCAATTTTCGACCTCGGAAGGAGGGAGGGCTGAGCTGATCATGATCATGCCAGGATTTCAATCTGAGACCTGAGATCTGAGGTTTGAAGCTCTGCAGTCAAGGTCATGTAACATGTAAGCTATCTCACCGGCTTGTCACTAGGTGCCCGGGAAGCTGCCACAAGGGGTGCCGAGGCGGATACCGAGGGGGCGCAGCATCCAGGTGCTAGTGATATGTGACCCGGCAGCGATAGAGGGGAAGCAGCAGTGAGAGGTGGAGGGAGCAGTGTATGCATGTGTGTGTACTGATCCATAAGATGATTACATATTTAAAGCACCAACATATTTCACTGCCCGGTATATGAGAGAATTTAAACAAGTCCAGGTAAAGGCCCCAATAAATATGCATTAGCATGAATATGGCTTGACATGAAACCTTGAATTAATTTAATCGAACAGTTTAATTGAACATACAAGCTTGAGACTTTATGGTGCAAATTACCCCTTGTTATGAAGGAGTTAACTGCAGTACTGTACAAAGCAGTGCAGCACTGAAATAACGTGTTTTAGGTCATATTGCCCGAAATAAATATCCTTTAACTGCAGAGCAGGGGCAATAAATCAAAAATAGTTGACTGCCCACATTGTTATTTGTTAAGGAACGGTGAAAAAGACATAGTAAAACGGTTTCAATTTAGTACATAATGCAATGTTAACATTTAATAAAAGTCATTTTTATTGTAGGTATTACGTTTTTATAACAGACTTGTTTTGCAAGTAAATTTGGTAAAAACGTTTAACAATAAAAAAAAGTTTAGCGTTCTGAATCCGTTTAAGCTCAATGTCAATAACAAAAGTTACAGTGGGTAAAGGTGATGGAAAACCCATCAATGTCTTAATGCATAACTAGGATGACAGATAAATATTTAGAGTTGTTGGAAACAGCTAAAGGCAACTTTATGAAATAAAAGTTAAATTAAGAACGCACCATAAAGAGAAAATAATCATGGCCTTACAATGTTAACGTTTAAAGACTATTATGGGTCTATTCACTAAACGTTGAATGGGTCAAGATACATTTGGTTTCAACATTATATCTACAAAGTGCAAAACCCAGCGAGCGTAGGTGGCCCTGTAATATGCATAGATCAGGGGTGTCCAACCTGCGGCTCTCCAGCTGCTGCAGGACTACATCTCCCATAATGCTCTTTTGGCTAAGGGGGCTCTCATTTCGAACTAAACATGCACACGTTTGACCCAGTTCACCAGAAACATCTCTCTTGCTGTCAAACACAATCAGTAGTAGTATAAAGGGAAGCCCCACTGGGGGGAAAAAAAAACATATCATTGGGCATAAAATACAAAAGTTGTATCTAGAAACATAGGGTAACATTGACAAAAACTGTTTTATCTCATTGTCAAGTGACATAGTAGATGACAATGTCAGCCTCCGGGTGTTCAGATAAAGGTAGCTTATTGAAATAAAATGATGTAAGCAATGGTTTTCCCGTCGGCACTAGCCTACATTTGTGTATACAGCACTGTATTTTATGCTCAAGGACACAAATATTGTTCCCATGAGACTGCCTCCCTTTTGTTTACTTTTTGTGTGATAAGGAGTTGGGGTGTTGGTCTACTACATTGGGCTAAAATATATATCAGGATTAACACGCAGCTGTCTGAATGTATTATGTTATCCAACAAGTTGAACTGTTTGAACAATAGCCAAAGACAAGTTCAACTGTTTATTACAATAGCCAATATTGTTTAGCGGATACTAGTAATAAAAAATGGGGGTTCACTTGTGGGTAATAATTCACAATGACAGCATATAAAATGGCCTGTGTATTACACTGGACATAGAATGATAGCACGGGACACACTCCTCACAGAAGTACTGGAGAAGTGTGAGGAAACATCCTCAGGTAACCTAGTCCTTGGGTGCAGCTCACCTACACAGAAACGTTGCGTGGGGTAGATGCTACTGATAAGTGGTACCCTTTGTACGATGGTACACACTACACAAACACACAAACTTAGTGCACTCCTTCGAGGCGAATACATATCAAAGGGGTAACAAAATAAAAACAATACGGCACGAACACAACACTGCATGAGGCAAAAGACATATACGAAGACGGTTCTATACGCAGTGCAATTGGGGGTTAAATGAGTACCACAGACCGCGCAAACCAAATTCCTTGTACTCACTCAGGCAGATAACTGGATGAGAAAGAGCTCCACTTGTATACGGTGTAAGACAGCACTCTACACTCTGCCGCCATCTTGTCAGGAGGAAGATAGGGGCGGAGCCAACCTCTTAAAGATACACAAGAATAGATACCCGTGTTTGGAGGCAAGGTCTTAGTGACGCATGTTTGTGTACTGCCCTGAGATGCAAACACTAGAGACAACGCCGGCAGCAATTGACAGTAGACGTCGCTGTATCGAAGCAGCCATTTAGTTGGGTGCTCTCACTACGTTTTGCCGCTACTCCCATTTTTAAAGGACAATTTGTATAATATCATACTACATCAATATTATTGTACTATTATAGAAATGACTCCGTAAAAATGGCCGTGAAAGTAGCGACAATGAGTAAAATGCGCTTGTTCGTACCGCGTTTACATCTCTGTGGAGCGACATGCGTTATGAAAGTAATGTGAACCGTCAAAGGCGTGACAAAAAAAAACGTCCCGCTAGTCTCAGTTCCCTAAAATACGTAAAGTAATAGTATACAATACATTGCAGCCACGTGATTCGTCGGGTTACTAGTGTTGGTGTGTTCTCTTTTGGTCCTACGTATGTTCTGTTCATTTTCTTTACGAATTTTCTTTCATTTCTTGTGTGGAGATGCCCCGAACAAACAGAAGCCTAACAACTACATCGTGAAGGCAGAGTAGATTGTCGAATTCAGATCTGCTCAGTAAAGGGGTCAATCCACTTAAGCTCCTTGATTTCACTAGAAATACAGTGAGCTAATGCTGAAGGACGAGCTTGGCTGACCCTGAATAAAGTGTATTTGGTCTCTTCAGAGGTGTCTATTCACTAATGGGAGGGTTTATAGGAGAGCTGTGGTTTCAATTGACTTCATAATACACTAGGAAGGGCCAACCGCAGGAAGACCTTGGCTGACACTGTAAAATAAGTATTTAAGTGAGCAGGGATGTGGATGCGCCCCACCCAGGCACCAGTGTGGAGAAAGCACAGTTGAGGTCACGTGGCTTGCTTGCTGCACTGTTATCATCATCATCATCATCATTATTATTATTAACCCCTTCATGAAAACGGCCGATTTTATTTTTTGTACCCTTCGTGACAATGACTGTTTTTACATTTCTCCAGTGCTCATGTTTAGCGCTAATTTTCTTCTTTCCCGTTAACTGACTTTTTTTTCCAGGCCAAGAAGGGCTTTCTTTAGATGTCATTATTTTGATTATTCTGAAAAATCTTTTACTCGTCTATAAAAGCTAATGAAAAAACCTGCTAAATAGATTCTAATATTTGTCCTGAGTTTAGAAATACCCAATGTTTTTATGTTTGCTTTTTTGCCTTTTTCTGCATTTTATTGGGTGATAAGTACAGGTAATGTTTTTTCCAAATCTGGTAATTTTGTCTCCATGTGCTATTTTGGGTATCTTTGAAGTAGATACCCCATGGGCATTTAACATGCCAATATTTTAACTCTTTCCATGCGAGAATTGTTTGAAGCGCTAAATGTAGCACTTTTTTGGACTGGACATCAGTGGAAAATTCTTTTTACATGTTATTTTTTTTAATTTATTTTTAACTATTTGTATGTATTTTTAAAAAAAATATATATTACTTATCACATCTACAACATTGGAGGGCAATTGTTGCCTTTCAACACTAACTCAAATGCTTCAGCCCTCAAGATAATTTGGGTCCAGTGGCTGCCATTAGCAGAATTTACTTAAAATACCCAGTTGCACCAGTTAATAAAAATGTCTCCATTTAACCCCATCTGCATTTCCCGATCTTTTTGCAGTAACACATTTACCTCAGGTAGACCTCGCCAACAACAAATCTCAAATACCAATAACATATCTCAAACACTCCCGTACATCAAAGAAATAAGGACCATAATACATTTGTATTATACATGATGTTTTATTTTCAAGAACATTATTTTATTTTGTTTTGTGGCACAGAGTAGTAGCAGTTAAACGTGCATGGTGATGTAAAAGTACTTTGAGTCCATAGAATATTAATTAAAAGGCCTATTAATGTTGTTACATTTCAACTCTGTTGGAAGTCAAGACCGAGAATGCTTTGACAGACAGTGAAAGTACAACAAAAATATTGATGAGTCACTCTATGGTATCTGTACCAATCGTAGATTGTACCTGTTTTATACCCATCTCCTTTTCTTTACTCCCACAGTTTGGCTGTAAGATCTATTCGATAAAGGAATACTTTCCTTACTGGGAAGATGTACTTTTTGCGTCCCTGTGACAATAGCCTAGTTGTTGCCTCAATGCCATTATGGTAGATATAATGAGGAGGTTGGAGCGACACAGAGGGATGTCAGTGTAAGTATGTAGTAAATAACTAATTTTTGACTGGGGACAAAAGCTCTGATTTACCCTCCAAATTGCATACTAATTTGAGAGTGAGATCCACACTTGCATAGCATAACAGTCAAGCTACAGTGATTTTCCTTTGATATGCTTTTTGGGCACTAATTTGATCATTCCTCTCTCACCAAATAAACATGTTGAATTTCTTGTTTAACTTCCATGGGTGTTGTGGAGAATAGGTAACACACTGAGTTTATATAGAAAGCGTGGAAAGATTACATCTGGATTAATTTTGTTGGATTACCCTTCCAACAAAATTCAAAGGCAGATTGTGCCATATACATAATTCAGTCAGAGTCTGCATAATCAATGGTGTAATATTTATTGTATATGACTGTGTGATGTCTTTGGGGAAATGGTTTGGACTAGGTACATTTAAATGGTCAGTGTCTGATTGATTCCTAAAAACTTCAGTCAGAAAGCTATATGGCTTCTGATTTGTCAAAATGTATCTTGAAGCCTGGCAAAGTAAGTGGTTCCCATGAGTTCCCTACAAATTAAAACATAACGTCAGCGAAGTCGGTAATTGTCATCTCATGATCATGAATAGATTTGCCTGTATATAAAAGAGAAGATGAGATTTTACAAAGATCTAATGTAATGTTGAATAGTAGAGGGGATAGCAGGCATCTTTTTCCCAGGATGAGGTCAAGTTCTGGTTATTTGTTGAAAAATAAGGCCTGTTTTGTTTATATTTTATGAAGGCACTTGCAAAATTCTGCTGTTCTAGGAGACAAAGTAAGGAGGAGCAGGGCACCCTGTCAAATTCCATCTCTGCATTAAAGTTAAACAGCAAAAACCTGTAGCTGCTTAGATGCCTGAGATACAGGCATCTAAACAGCATGCCCCATGCCTCTTTAACTGACAATTGTCAGTTAATAAAGTTGCGTGGTGACGTCATTGTGTGATGTCACCGGGCGGATCGGGTGGCCCCGGTGATGCTCTTCAGTGTGAAGGGCAGATCGCCGTGGTAGGTGGTGATGGAGATCCACAGACCTCCATCAAGGTAGGGTAGTGCTAGCGACGGCATCAAGGGGTTAAATATTTTACTAATCACATTGTTATTAGAAAGCGGGACTCCATTCACTTGCATGGTTGAATGCAGTACCTGCAGGAGGCCGCCATCTTGCAAGAGGCAAAATCTCTTGCAGTGGAAATAGTGACCGCTCTCCAGTCCTGGGGTGGGTTTTCAATGTCGCTGAATGTCTCGCTGGCGGACGTTGACGCCTGGGAAGGGGCCACATAGGCCCCTGGATGCCGATCTCAGTCTTCCTCAATGTCTCCACATTACAGCAACACCGTAGATCGCTTTCTAAGCTTGTTTAATGCCATAATGGTCCGGGCACGTCATTGGTCATTAATTGGTTAAAATGTGATAATATACTGATGTGATGTTAGGAGTTATGCTGTACCACTCAATAAATTGTTTTCTACTTTATTTTTTGTCTTTGTTTTAAGTGCACCTCTGTTTAACTGTATCAGTCTATATTTATACCTGCTGTGCACAGGTTAGAGTGTTGCATTTGCAGCATATTAGATTATAGAGAGAGATTTTTCATTGATTGGTGTGCCATTTTCTGTATCTATACATTGATAAAAGCAGACCAGTCACAAAGGAGTTCTCCAGGATTCACTAAGGTTCATATCTGTTTGAGTTGTGTCCTCTGCGCACAATCTCCACACCTTGAGAAGGGGGGTGGAATAAAAAAAACATTTAAGTACTTGGGTAGAGTTGTACAGTGTTAGTCATAGAAAGAGAGAAAGCAAATTTGGTAAAGATGATACCTTTTGTTTGCAATAAACTGGCTGACTCCTTGGGACATCCGATTGAAAAAGCACCTACCATCTCTATCATATTCAATGCTTATCAGCAAGACAGCCCAGATCAACTTTTGTTCTATGCCGCTGTCTGATGCCAATCTCATGATGCCAACTCCCCTGCTAGATACTAGCCCTTCCATTTCATTCACACCTCCTTTATCATGTCTCTGGATTGACCTGGATTTTTATGAGCCCTGGTTTACAAGCTAAACCCGTTACTGTTGATTATTTTTTTATATATATATACATTTTAGTGCAAAAGCAAAACTTTTTTCTTAAGGCCATTTGAATACAAGTTTTTCCTGCTGCCTGAAATGAACTTGATGAAGTGTTTTTATTTTATTGGCTCTACTTTCCATCTGCCCTAAGTGGAATTACCTTATGTGCTCTCAAAGCTTAGCGTGTGTTTAGTGAGGTTTGTCATTTCTGCTTCTTAAGTAGTCATTGAAAGGCTGGAGTTAAAAAAAAAAAGTCGTGACTATAACTCTAGTATTAACTGAATGCTAGTGGAAATTTGAAGTTTATTTGGAGTAGGAATGAGGCATCAACAATAATATATTAGGCAATGGCAGCTTGCTTTTTTGAATATTTTCTATAATTACCTATTAAACAGAAAAAGGTTCATATGCTGGACTTCAGCAACCAAATGGTATGCTATAGGCTGTGAGGTCTCAAAATCTCATAGACTCACACAAGGTTTGAACTGTGAAAATAGCGCCTATGGCAAGCACTGAAATTGTGCCCCTGTCCAAATATCTAAAACCCATTTACTAGCCCCTGCTGCCCATATATATATAAATATTAGTCCCTGCTGCCAATAGCAGGTATAGATCAACACACAAACCCAGATCAATTGAAATTCACTTGTGATCTCAGCACTGAAGGTATATATCAAATAAACAGAATCAGACATACAGATCCTGTATTTGCAGGTATACAATAATATATGAAACGTAGCATCGCAGGTATAGATCAAATAAATACATGGAAACAGCACTCCAGGTATTAATCAACTGAATTAGAAATTTTAACCCTGTATTTGCAGGTACACATAAATAATGTATGGAAACATAGCATAGCAGATATGTATCTACAGAATAACACAAAACCCCAGCTTTGCAGGTAAAGATCAATTGGAATTCGCATAAAAACACGGCATTAAAGGTATATTTAAAACCCCCTAAATTACAGGCATAGATCACAAGTTGCACCCCCCAAAGTGAGCCCTGGTGTCCACACTGCCCACATAGACCTGACCAGCACCCAGATAACACACATTAGATTTGCAATCTTTGTCCCCAAATAGCCCAGCACAAGTCAACTTTGTCCCCAAACAGTCCGGCCTGTGCAATCTTTGTCCCATATACACCCTGCCTGTGCAATCTTGGTCCCCAAGGCTCAAACCTCCTGCTAGTGCCATCTTTGCCCATCCACAATTTTACATCTATAATACACAAACACTCTTACAGTCACTCACTAATTCACACTTTAATTCAGACAACTCGTCTACACATTAACTCATGCTCTCCCTCATTCACTCAATGCATCCACACATTAAATGCACACTCTTTACTTATATCTACCCCCTCTCCCTCCCTTATCACTTTCTACCCCCCTCTCCCTCCCCTATCACTTTCTAACCCCTCTCCCTCCCTTATCACTTTCTAACCCCTCTCCCTCTCTTTTCCGTACTACCCTCTTCCTCAATATCTACACCCTCTCCCCCTTTCTCATGATCTACCCCCTCTACCCCCCTTATCACTTTCTACCCGCTCTCCTTCAATTATCACTTTCTACCCCCTCTCCCTCCCCT
>VKOC01019146.1:0-12567 GCA_009364415.1 Spea multiplicata | reverse complement strand
GCCTCATTATCTGCATCCATGTGATATCACATGCAGCCCTGAAGTCATACAGTAAGAAATATATTGTGATCTGTTCATTTTGGCTGCTCAAACACTGACATCTGTGATGAAACTGTGGTTTTCCTTCCCAAAATCCACCCTTTGAGCTTAGCAGGTGTAAAGTGCCAACTTCCAGACGGCTCAGCTGTCTAAATAAAGAGTTATAATTTTGGAACGGACTGGAAAATGAGTTCACGTAAGGTAAACCCTGGCTGCTTCTCTGATTTCTACGGAATATTTCGTTTGGCTCTGAAACGAATATTGGGGTCTTTACATTAAGGAGAATGTTGTTGTAGAACGTAATGCCAAATATTACTGAACTCTTTATCAATGGTGTCTCTGTCCCACAGCAAAACCAAGGGGAAGACTGCATTAAGTATAAAACATCCTTGACATAAATATTCAATATTTTGTATCATTCTGTAAATTTGAGTTGTGTCCTGGTACAATTCTAGTATGCTTTAACCCTTGGGTACTGCCGGTTATGTGCTTAGCAAAATCTTATTAAAGGGGACCACCTACCATTCTGCACATTTGTTTTACTTTTCTTAATGACTCAAGCAAGTAGTTACCTTCCCATTATCTCTTGGTACTTCTGGAGATCAGAATACTGCACATCACACGAAACATAGTGTGTAATCACTTAATTTTGGATGTCACAAATTGTCCATTACACAAGCCACGGGTTGTGGAAAATATGTCTGCGTTTTCAGCAATATGTGGCTTACATATTGGGTGTGGGATGACATGATATGTATGGGGTGCCCAGCTGGGGCCACCATAAGGGAGGTACAACTTAATTGCAGGAACACGAGGCCACTCCAGGCCCCTAGCACTAGCTCCTCTCCACCAAACATACCACTAGACCCCTGCGGGCCCCAAGCATCCGTTCCCAGCGGGACATACCGCTAAGCGCCACAGCCTAAAGGGGACAGACCAAGACATTTTAGACAATGCTATGCTTCCAACTTTGTGGTAATAGTTTGGGGAAGGCCCTTCTATTATAGCTTGACTGTGCCCCAGTGCACAAAGCAAGGCCCATAAAGACACGGTTGGATGAGTTTGACGTGGAAGAACTTGACTGTCCCACACAGAGCCCTGACCTCAACCCCATCAAACACCATTGGGATAAAATGCAACAGAGATTGTAAGCCGGGCCTTCTTGTTCAACATCAGTGCCTCACCTCACAAATGCTCTAAACACCCACAGGAACACTCCACCCTCTCGTGGAAAGAAGAGCTGAAGCTGTTATAGCTGCTTCATGTGTATGTATTTATAATGCAATGTCATGAAAGTCCCTGTCACAATAGTCAGGTGTCCCAATACTTTTGTTTATATGGTGTATAATGTGTATAGCGAGGGGGTGTACAGTGGGTGCGAGTTAGTGTATATAAGAGTGGGGTGTTAGTGTGTGAATATGGTGTGTATGTATTGGTGTATGCGGTTAGCATTCCTGTGCGTGACCATATGTTGTTAGTGTGTGTATGGGTGGAGCAATGGGTCAGACAGTGGGATGGACATGGGGCAAGCTGATGGGGGGGCATGAGGGCCAATGTGTTAAGCAAGTACTAAGCCCAAAGATTTCTGATAGTGGCCCTATGTCCAGCTAGGAAAGGTGGAACTTGAGTGCGACAAACACATGATATACTGCAGGCTGTGTTATATGCACATCTATGTTTCTTGTAATAATTCCACAAGAACTACAATTATTTTGTTTTCTCCATTGTCTCTTTATATGCAGTTAATGTTCAGTGGCTGATGCTTAGCGAGATTTAAAAAAATGTCTTGCAGGAATGTTTTTCATGTACAATAGCTATGTATGGGTTGACTGTTCTTTTAACTGCAGAAAATTAGATTTTGTTACCATGTCTTTAAACATTTATACAGTGAGGTAAACCTTACAACAGCAATACCTTTGTAACACATGAGTCACATAGTTTTTAGGGAACTAATGTATAAAGGCATCAGTCAACAAGAAGTCTCAAGCTGCGAGCATTAACTCACTGATGTTGCCCAGGGATTGCAGTTTCCTATCATTTGAACTGCAATATTCTCTACATTATTTAAATAATTAATGATCATGAAAGAAAAGCAATAGTACTACTACCTACTTTATCCCAAGCAACGTAGAAAAGCAGACCGGGGTATGACATCATAAGCTGGTGTACAGTTTCAACTATATCACAAGCCAAGTGGAAGCTGTGATCAAATGCACACACTTTGATCAATATCAGACAATCTCCCCTACCAGCATGAAAATCAGGTCTGTTCCATGGCACCAAGACATACCGTTACTCACACATGGTTTCTAGGTTAGTCTCTTCTTTCCACAGACAGAGGATTGGTTTTTGGCTATACCTACACCCCCCATCTGTACTTCACCCTGCTCCTCACACACATTCCCCTAATCACAGCCAGTTTCCTGCCATTAAAGGCTGTCTGGGGCCTTTAAGTGTAGCCACTGTCCTAGAATAGGGAGATCTGTGGGTTCCGGGGTATGGCAAGCAATGTTCCATCTAATTTTTCTTAGGTGGTGTGCACAGAAAATTTCTCTTGTTTTCCCAGAGACAAAATTTTGTGCGCACAATATCTGCGCCCGCATAAAGTATAAAAATATATATATATTATTTTTTTTATTGGGAAACACTGTTGTGCACAATTTATGCATGTGTGCGCTCTCTAAAAAAGCTATGTGTGCGCGCACAAGCGCACCGCTTAGAGGGAACACTGATGGCAATACTGCACCCCTAGCACATTTGGAGAATTGTGAATCATTAAGAAAGTAGAGCACCAAAGTGTAGAAGACACACATGCACATATGAAAGTGTAAAAGCTGATATCTCGGTTGAGCAGATGAATGGAAGTCTTTGTTGGTGGAAAGCTAGAATGAAGAAGACCAGTTCGTAATGCTTTGCATGAGTTTAGAATTTGTAGGATAAGGGCACAGTTGTTCAGATCCACGACAGGGGGAAGCATGGGGCTTTCCAGTGCTATATACAAATACATAACAAATGTAATCAGTGCAAGTACAAGTGCAGGAAAAAAAGTGGAGTCAGATATCACCCATGGGCATTTAGCTACTTCTAATAAGGTAAAGTTAGTGACAGTTACTAAAATTTGGTCTGGGGCCAGGGTGAGAGGTAATATTAGATCCGCTATGGAATAGTTCTTTTTAAAGCATTGATTCAGGGTCTCCTTGCTTTCTTTAACTCAGTGCTAATTATGATTTATGGACATTTGTAAAAGCTACTGACAGAATCCTTCTAATCTTGGGTAACAAAACTAGTTCAGACAAGGAGAGAGGCACACGGTTTAAATATTACCATGCATTTCTGAAATACTGATTTTTACCATCAAACAATAAAAAAGCTTACTCTCAGCAATAACTAAACATCACTGTATACAGTTCTGCATACCAACAAATATAGAAAATATCTTTCTTATTGTAAAATTTTCAAGTGTTAAGCAATCTACACAAAAAGTAAAGATATTTCAGCATGCATATATACATAATAACACACATTATCATTCTCATGCCGGCTCTCAGCTCTGTAGCAAAAATGTTGCTCTGTGAGTAGTTCAAGTTAGCAGGATCATCAGCTAAAACAAACATAAAAAAACAAACAAAAAATCTTACTATTCCTGCCATTAACTAAATACAAAAGAAAACTAAGGAGCAAGTATATTCAAAATGCAAACCACATAGGACATTCAATGCATGGATTTATCTACATAACAAAAAACATATACAACAACCCTATAGGAGATAAAAATCCGAATCACTTCATCCGAAATTTTAAATAATGAAAAAATATACAAAAATAAAAATGATACGCAGTCCAAGCTAAAATTCAGGTAGGTACTTCACTTTCTCTTTTAACTAACAGCACTTCTAACAATGCTTGATAACAGATGAGCGTGTGTTTGTATATATTATTATCTTATTATGTTTTTTTTTTAATATAGCGCCAACAATTTACACAGCGCTTAATACAATACATATATTCAAGGGGTATGACAAGATGAGAATTGACTGGCTAAGACAAACCAATGGATTAGGTAGAGGAGGGCTCGCAAGCGGATATAAAAAGTCTATACACCCCTGTTAAAATGCCAGGTTCTTGTGATGTTAAAGAATGAGACACCGATAAATCATGTCAGAACTTTTGGCCACCTTTAATGTGACCTATAACGTGAACAGTTGAATAGCAAAACAAACTGAAATCTTTGAGAGAGAAAAAACAAACAAAAAAACTCACTATAACCTGTATCCACTGTAGTAGAAACTTAGGTATCATGACTGCATTGGTGTTTAATATAAGCCTTTAATGGATTTTGTAGTTGGGAAAGGGGAAGTGGGTACCACGGCCCTCACTTTCCCTCTTCACGCTAAATGCAATTTTGCTAGTCTTTTTTCACAATACCCTATTACAACACTGAAAATACTTGAACGGATTTTAACTTTTTTATAACTCTTTAAGAGAGGTTCAAACTGTGTTGTATACAGTAATGTAGCATATCCCTAAACACTGAATTTGTTTCATATTGTTCCTATAGGCTACCTTTACATGCGGATGTGAAGGTTACCATCTTAGGCAATATTTCATTTACATCCCAAACACAAACATAAGTCTTTATGATAATGCTAATGAAGTCATGCTTATGCTAATGATGCATCTTTTCCCATAGTCCTTAATTAGTCAGAGCAGAGGGTCCAGCGAGGTAACTAATACTGAGACATTCCAATGTTTACCAGAAGAAATATGGTAGATAACAGATCTAAATATATCTACATACAAAAAGCCACCATAGACAACTTTTACAAACACTCCATTCTCTGAAAAGTCTTATTAAAACATCTCAGACATCAAGGATGTGAATAACGTCTTTTCATAAGAAAAAATCCTTCATATGGAAGATGGTTACAAAAGGCAAAAGTACAACTCAAAGTCAGGAGTTTATTGCTGATCTAGCCAAAACACAGTATCCAGTTTGATTGGTGAGACAGTATAATGTTATAACGTAAACTTTTCCTTTGAAAGTCAAAGAGAAGCCAACAAAACGACTTAAAAATGTAACAAAACTAGAAAATCGGCAATAGTTGACTATATCATACGGCCAGGGATACCAAAACGGTAGTGATAAAAAAGGTGCGCTCAGTCTAGACTGGCAAACAGTAAAGTGGCGGCAAGTGCCAGACTAAACAGAAATATGCTTTTAAATTCCTCTCTGGGCCATTTTAAGTCCTCTCAGCTATAAGATCATTTGTATATACACACTTCGGCACTTCAAAGGCAGCATAGGGCATTCACTGGGCTATTATACAATCAAATATTCTTAACGCTGATTGAAGTGTCTCTCTAGAAAGCGGTTATAGCTTCCGTATTTTTTAGATCGAGGGAGATGTTCAGGCCTGTGGAGCGATGAATATATTTTATACAGAAGGTTATTACAGAGCAGGTTGGGGGACATGCCAGATTCCCGGTATGGCACACTAAGCACTCATTATGTGGGAGCTGTGGTGTAGGATTTGGTTTAATTTTAGCCCCCGCCAATTATGGTAATGCCGCATTCAGTTTTGATGACGCTATTCCAAATTATCTTCTGTATCTCTCCAACAAAAGACTGTCATTACATGTTTAAGAGAGATGGTGGGCACCAGGAAGGGCCTACAGAAGCCTGGTGGGCTCAGTTGAAACCAAGAAACCAAGTCAGTGCCATTTACATCTGCAACTGAATAGCAACAGGTGATATAGATGAATTATTTCCTGAGGGATAAAGGAGACATGTCAGGCGGATTTGACTGTTGGGTTTATTTGTATCAGTTACCTTGGGAAGCGTAAAGATTTACTACTCCCTAATGGCAATGTATTTACAAAGACTGAATGAACTTTCCCACAAAGCAAATACTCCCCTCCAGATGGCAAGCAAGCATGTGCTCTGCAGATAGAGTGATCCTGGCCGTTAAATAAGACCCGTAAACAAAGAGAAGAAAAAATGTGTATTTGTTCAAAACCTATAAATGTTACCGGCTATATTTGCTTAGCGGGTTGAAGACCAAAATCACATCACGACTTATTCAAAGCAGATGCATAACCTGGCACATTTTTGCAAAATACAGGTTTGATTACAAACGAAAAACGAAAAATTGTAGCTAATAAAATGTGGTCACTTACATAGCTTAAATGTATTGAAATAATGATCTTGTATGCTACTGTACTAGATAGAGAGAAAAGGCCCCTATAGCTTCTATAGTGTCTCTAAGGGTCTTAAAAGACGTGCCTCAAATAATAGCAGGCTCCTAAAATAAAAAAATCAGGTTGGTTTCTAAGCAGGTGTATCGTAGTTTTTCAAGTACTGTGTATATGCCTGGAGATCGCAAGCTCTTTTCTCTTCAATCTTGAAGCAACAGTGCTAGAAGTTTCTATTAACTGAGTGGGGGGGAGCAAACCAAAAACATCTTAAGGCTTCTTTTTCTGGCAACACCTTTGGGATCTGACCATTTAAACGGTGTCCTGACTTGTGCACTGGCCACATTCTGGCCTCATCCTGGCCTCATCTTAACTCCGACATGTAATATTCTTTCCATGCATTGGTAAATAGACACTAAATGGGTTTGGAAGACACGATGGAGTACACAAGAGTTATTTTATTGGATCATTTTTGATCTGGTTCTCCAAACTGCCTTGTAAAGTATTAAAGAATAGCCCATAACAACCAATTTCTCTACTTTCCATTTGATATAAATATTTTGAGAAAGATTAGCTTGCCATTTGCCATACAAACAAGCAAACAGAGGCTGCTAATGTTTTCCTTGGCAGTACAAATGGCAGATAATCCTTTGTGAATGTTCTAGTGTTACTTAGCCAATAGACCCGCAGTAGCACAAATTCTCAGACTCAGGGATACACGTGCTCGCTTGCAAAATAGAGGATGCTTTGTTGAAGAGCTGTGTCAACTCTCATTGTGAGCTCTTTATTATGCGAGAGGCTGTTAACAAAGGTAGTTGCATTCAGTTATTGTGTTCATGCATGGGTCTGATGGGCAGATTCATTCACAAACACTTGCAGAGGCAGAATTCAGGAGCAATCAATCAGCACGGCTCATTCTTGCCTTACAATATCACGCAAAACCCACATTTCAAAGAATAAAACAGGGACACTTAGTTTACTTCAAGTAAGCCATTTTCACTAAAGTTTCTAACAGCAGGAGAACAAAAAAATAAATGACACACACACACCTATATTATATCTGTTTTTGTTGACTACTACTGTGGTATTTATACTTTCCATATAAAAAGCATTCAGAAACAAACCTCTGCCTAAGAGGGACAACAGAAGTGCAAAGATGGACATTTGGAAAATATGATTTTTCATCCACTACTGTTCAAAACTTTGAGGTCCTCGTTTTTGAAAGAAAAGCCAACTTTATCCATTAAAATAAGAATTTGATCGGAAATACATTGTAGAAGTGATTGTTATTGGCATATCTTCATAGGTGTATTATCACTCTTGTGTTCCACAGCTAGAAACAGTGACCTCAAACTTTTGAACGGTAGTATGTGTAAATATACATATAAAATATTTTACTTGAAAACACAAACTAACTATTATACCATATTTTTATTCTAGCCGTCAAGCTCTGTAAGCTCGTTTGAGAAGGGCCCTCCTCACCTGTTGTCTCTGTAAGTCAAATTGTTATGTTACACACTACTTGTTGTGTCCTGTCCACCTACTGTACAGCGCTACAGAATTTGATGCCGCTATATTAAACAATAAATAATAAACTGACATAATTAAAGTGCGAAGAGTTATTCTTCAACACAATAAAATCATCATATATACCGCATATACTGTGAGTATGCCAAGCAGACCCTGTCAGTATGGTTGTGAGAGAAAGCAAGTTAATCAAGGCCATGATTCCTCAGGCTTCACCAAAAAAAAGGTTTAAGGGTCTTCTCATGTGAGCTAAGTTTAACCCCTTAGCCTTCGGTACCTGCAATCTCAACAGCAAAGAAAATAAAAGATGTAGGCAATTCTATATATATATATAAAAAAAACACTATGCGGTTGATTACACAGTGATGTCATATTGCAGAATCAGCCAATGTCAGTTACAAAAAATGTTAGATAAGTTGAGTTGTGTTGACCCTGGAATTATGTGATCAGTGAGTAGGAATCTTATCTGTGATCAGTCTAACCTCCTGCACACATCAACAAAAAGCTTCATAAACGTGAAATTCTGTGCCAGATATGAGATTGCATTGCATTTAAGACCTTAAATACACACACATGATATGTTTTGTTGGTTATTCCCACTATTTTGGGGAGAAATATATCATTTACATTCTATTCTATTTTTTTAACAATTGGGGTGTTGACTTGGATCCTGTAATATACAAAAAATACTTTAATGTGATTATATGGATCAAAAATAATTGGTCTGTAAGGAACAGGCTAAATAGTACCTTATGTTCAATGCAGATTACATTGGTTATCTATGGCCAGAGATGGGGAGTGGAGTGGAATTGTGCCTGGTGGTGCTCATTATCTCTCGTTTGACATTGAGTAACCTGGTATATGTTGTATAATTGTAACATAGAGAAACCAAGCATGCTCAAATGTACACTTAAAATGTCTTGAAAAGGAACCAGTGTAATACAAAGAGGGACAGCCGGTCACCTATATTAAATACTTTAAAGCATTTGGAATGGCCACTTTTGTTTTAAATGATGGGAAAAAAATAAAATTCCCATATTGTGTCCTAATGATTATTAAATAACGCTTCAGAAAACAGACCCTCAAAAATATTATTGAGGGTCATCAGTTGTTTTTTTCGTTCCCGCATCACACACGTTTGTGTGAAAAATTACAGTTTGAGATATTACTCTTCAGGAAAGGGTTAAAAGGTAGGGTTACAGGTACTGTAGATGCTGTGGTAGTCAGTGGTGGACTAAATGTGCTTCTAATCTACAGAAACGAGATATAATGTGTAGCTTATTTTTTTGGTGAAAAAAAGGCTAAAGAATTGCAAAAAGTAAGGGGGGGGGGCTATTCCTGAAATACAGTTAACTCCGAAACAAAACAAAGCCAAGAGTATGTCGGAAACCCGAGCTGTAAATGCGAGAAACCTTCATTGTTTCCAAGTAAAACGTCTAGGGAAATTTAAAGGAGTGTATACTGAGTACTATAGAGATTCATAAAAAGTAACCTCAAATAACTTATCAGCTAGAGTGCGAAATCTTTTTTTGGTAATATTAATTTACTAATTCCACACAAGTGGTAAGGGAAACAATACATTCGTAACTACCAAGCTATATCAGCAATTATGTACAGTAAAGTAAGTCCTTCTCCCACAGGGTTGGCACTAAATTCCCATCTATCCGTTTCAGTTTTCACACCATATCTTATCGACAAAACATTCAAATCTGATGGTTCTTGAATGCGCATTCTATGAAAATGTAGACTTTCCACTGTTTGAAATGTTACAAAACAAAACTAAATCCAAAGTGTTACCAGGTAACAAGCTATGATTATATTTTGTGTACTGAAAAGTTTGATTAAAAAAAAAGTAGTTATCTGCTATATAAATGTGTTACCAAGTAAGCCATGGTCCAACAAAGAGTTAAATCAGTTCCTACTCTGTTCTGTATTAGAGAAGTCTTAAAACTATGACCTATCTGTAGTATAGTAAGCGTTACCCTATGAGCAAGGTGTGTATGGCTCTTAAGGACTGAAATTCGACGTAAAATTGTAGCTGTAGCAGAAAAGATTTCTTATAAGAACCGAAGATCATAATTATTTATACGGAAGTCCAAAAATTTATGTGACAAATAATACTGTCTCTGAGGTGTTCTTGCGGCTTGTGGTTTACTCATTACATTGATTTTGCCATAATCTTAGAGAAGATGCTGAGAAATTGCTGGAGGTCATTGACTGCTGTATAAACCTTTGTGTAGCCGTTAAGCACTTGTGTCCCGAATAACCATGTCTCTCGCTTGGAAACTCAAAGACAAGGAAGAGGGATCTAGAGATCAAAACCTTTACAGATTAACATTTTTAATGATTTGTATTTCTACTATAGGTCTACTATGCTAAACATAGACAACCAAATCAACTTAAAGGGACACTCCAGCCATGATATGCAAACGCATTTGCCCTTTTCCCCAACCCCAGCTAAATGCCGTGCCAGAGATGCATTCGACGGAATGCATCTGCCTGCATGTGACGTACTCACCCCCCAGTCAGATCCATCGCTGGCTCTGTTGAACAGTTTGCGCAGGGTCCTTTTAGACCCCAGTTCGCATGTACTTTCCTGCCACTGATTGGCTGCTGTCAATTAGTGATGGGTAATACTCCCATTGACTTCATTGAAAGTACTGTCCTACCACTGATTGACAGCGTAAGGGGCCAATCAGCGGCAAGATATTTCAGATCAAGGAGAAGAAAAAAAGTTTTTGGACAAATTCTGTATCCCTAAATATACAGGCTTGGTACAAAATGTGCCAATATTGTAACGCCTGTGCGGGACAATCTTCACAAATAAACAATACCAAAACCAAATTAAAAAATGAAAACGAAAAATACTGCATGGCTAGTAGAACTTCAGAACTTAATATTCTAACAGACCGCTAAAGTCACAAACTATATTAATTATCCCCTCTATAAACATTTGATATTTACATGCTCTGCGTAAAATGTGAAACCTTGAACTATAATGCATCCAAAAATAGAGCTCTGCGTGGTATGTGAATACAATTCTGATAAACAGCTGTTTTCAGTTATATGTGGCCAAACGGTAAGTTCAAACAAACCCACATTTTTAAAGTGGTAATACGTTGTGCATGAGAGAGCAGCAGCTTGCAGTCTGGTCCCAGGCTTCACGCACAAAAGGAGGTCTTGGTTTCGGATTAAGCTGGGCAAGTTAATAAGTAGCTACAAACCGGGAGGGGAATGTATACTGAATCAAAAGGCAAAATAAACAGGAGCCATAAATTAGTCCTCTCTCTCCAAAAAAAAGACTCATTCAGTCTTTTCAATTCTGTACACCGTCCTCTGCGGGAACCACATAAAAAATGTTCACAGACATAGTGAGCTGGAGCAGCTTACCAAGTTTCTCACTTCCCACAAGAACCCCAAATTTATATTGTAGAGAGTTTGGCCGATACAAACTAACAATGCCATACAGCTTGGCTGCAAAGGCTTCCAAAACTGCTCACCAAGAAAGCATTTCGAATGTAATGTCCGTGTGAAAGCGCCTCCCAATCCACTCCTCAATATTTATAAAGAGAAGTTCTGCAATAAAGTTCTAAATGCGGAAAATGCCATTGGAACACAAAGGAATGTTTTTCCTTATATTAACAGATGGAGCTCTATTATCAATAGACGTTTGCCAAGATGATGGGTGCACAGTGGCTCTATATCACAGCTCTAAGTTTAGACAGCTGTCTGCAGAGCTTGTATGTACAGGGATGTGTGGCTCACACCTGATATATTCCATACTGGAGAAGAGGGGGGGGGGCGGAATAAAGGACTAACATATAGTCTGAAATGGTCACGCCGTGTCAGAAACTAGCTCTCTAACACCAGTGATGACAGCATTAATATAATTTAAGTGGTCTTCAACCATAAAAAAATAAACGCTAGGAAAAAAAGCATTATTTCATTTAATATTACATGACGTAATTATTAATTACTATATATTAATTACTATAATTAAACAGACAATCCAGCCATCATCTACACTTTAATGCATGGGACTATATGGTGCCCCCGTTGCAGATGCATCGGGAGATTCTGCCAGTTCGCTCTGGAGCTGGTTTGGCGCACACTGTGGAGGGCGTTCTACTGAGACCCCTGTGTGCATGCGCTGAAAAAGCGCCTGCTGATTTCAACACTTCAACTATTTTTTTTCCAGCGATGGCAGAGCGCTCCGATTAGACACATTGTACTCTGTGGTCGCTATAGTGTTTACACTTTAGTATTGACCTAAGCCACAGCCCGCTGTAATGGTGCATTTAGCTTTACTGGACTAGGTAGAAAACTGTTAGAATAGTTCGGTCAGCAAAAAGCTAATTGGGCAACATGGGATTTGTATTATAGAGACCCCGGTTTAATAATAAAGAAGAAGAAAAAAAAGAACATTACAAATGTTAGAAAGAGGAACAGATACACGTGAAATCTAGTGCCAGGAAAATGAAATTACAGGAAGCATTTTTTACTTGAAAAAAAACATTTATTTCCCATGCATGATGTCTTGACTTTTAGTAGGGAAAGTACTCAATGTAACTGTTCTACTTTAACCATTAGAGTTTTCACCACTCTGGCACTCCAAGGGATATTTTTATATGTTTTGTTTATTTCCATTTTGACTCCAAAGCCACCAAAAAAAACTTGCCTGTCAGGACAGTAGAACATTTGGGTATAATACACAGATCTGGAATGAGAGGAGGCTCATCAGGCTCCATTAAGAATGAATGCTGCCATTTTTGCTGTAAATATCCATTATAACCATTCACGTCAGAAGGA
>VKOC01019144.1:0-14030 GCA_009364415.1 Spea multiplicata | reverse complement strand
TCTGCTCCAGAAATGCCTTATACACCCTATATGCCACTGTGCCCCATGATATGCCTTTTAACCCTCTATATGCCACTGTGTCCTATGATATGCCTTTTGACCCCATATGTGCCACTCTGCCTCGAGAATTGCCTTATACCCCTATATGCCACTCTGGCATTCAGGGGGTTAAAAGGCATATTATGGGGCAGAGTGGCATATAAGGAGGTATAAGGCATTTCAGGAGGCAGAGTGGCATTCTGCCTCCAGAAATGCCTTATGCCCCCCGTTTAACACTCCCTCCTCCAAACTTACCGGTGCTTCTGAGTCCCCGGTGCTTAGTCCGGGCAGCGTGTAGAGCTCTACACGAATCGCGTGTTCTACACGCTATCCGGACTAAGCACCGGGGACTCAGAAGCACCGGTAAGTTGGGGGGGCATAACACAGGAGGATCCAGGTCGCCTGCATCTGAGTCCCCGGTGCTTAGTCCAGGCAGCATGTAGAGCTCTACGCGATTCGCATAGACAACTTCCGCTGCAGTTGGCGGGGGGGGGGGGCAGGAGGATCCAGGTATTTTTCAGAGCATTGGAAAAAACCTTGTCTTATAATCGAGCAAATACGGTATCATTATCTGAAGAGGGTATACAGGGGTAACAGAAAGCTACTTGAATCAAATTACATTGCAGCAGCAAATTGTTTAACACATTTATGATTTTAAAGAATGTAACAGAGAAATGGCAAAATTGACCCTTAACTCTCTTCTTGCCACTAGTACCACCCTACAAATATCGATACATTGTTTTTCTTCCACATCCAATAGTGCTTTACAATCAGGCTGTGTATTGCCAAATAGGGAGGTGTGCCCAGTCCATAATAAGGGAAATTAGTATGTCTTTGTATTTTGTAGATGGTAGCTGTCATGCATCACAGCAGAATATGAAAAGGAAAAAGCTAATGAAACACAATGCTAACATATTCCAGATTATATATAAACCTGGCTTGATTTTAAACAGATTTTTATATAAAGAATTTAAGTGAATGCTGCCAACAAATCGAGTCTTCCAGGAATGATGGGACTGTGGCCACCTGCCCCTTTTGCCCTGCTTTTGAAACATAGAAACATAGAAAGTGACGGCAGATAAGAGCCAGAAGGCCCATCCAGTCTGCCCAACCTCTGAGTACTCTCCTTTAGTACTTGCCCTTATCCTATATCTAGCTTGGCATTATGCCTATCCCATGCTTGCTTAAATGACTTCACTGTATTAACATCTACCACTTCCACTGGGAGGCTATTCCATGCGTCCACTACCTTTTCCGTAAAGTAATATTTTCTGATGTTACCATTAAACCTTTGCCCCTCTAGTTTATGCTTGTGTCCTCTTATTGCGGTTTTATTTCTCCTTTTAAATAAACTTTCTTCCTTTACTTTGTTGATTCCCTTTAAGTATTTAAATGTTTCTATCATATCCCCCCTGTCCCGTCTTTTTTCCAGGCTATATAGGTTAAGATCCTTTAACCTGTCCTGGTAAGGTTTATTTTGTAATCCATAAACCATTTTAGTAGCCCTTCTCTGCACTTTCTCCAACATATCTATATCCTTCTGGAGATACGGTCTCCAGTACTGTACACAATACTCCAAGTGAGGTCTCACCAGTGATCTGTACAGCGGCATGAGCACTTCCCTCTTCCTACTGCTAATACCTCTCCCTATAACAACCAAGCATTCTGCTCGCATTACCTGCTGCTCTACTGCATTGTCTACCTACCTTTAAATCCTCAGAAATAATTACCCCTAAATCCCTTTCCTCACACGTTGAGGTTAGGACAGTACCAAATAGTCTATACTCTGCCCTTGGGTTTTTATGCCCCAGGTGCATTACTTTGCATTTATCCACATTAAATGCCAATTGCCACAGCTCTGACCATTTTTCCAGCTTACCTAGATCGTTTGCCATTTGGCTTCTTCCTCCAGGAACATCAACCCTGTTGCAAATTTTTGTGTCGTCAGCAAATAAACATACCTTTCCATCAACACCATCTGCAATATCACTAATGAAAATATTAAAGAGAATGGGTCCAAGTACAGATCCCTGAGGTATCCCACTGGTAACAAGACCTTGTTCTGAATATACGCCATTGACTACAACCCTCTGTTTTCTGTCACTCAGCCACTCCTTAATCCATTCAACAACATTGGGATCTAAACCCAGAGATTGCAGTTTATTTATAAGTCTTCTATGTGGGACAGTGTCAAAGGCCTTACTGAAATCCAGATACGCAACGTCTACTGCACCACCTTGATCAATTACTTCAGTCACCCAATCAAAAAAATCAATAAGATTTGTTTGGCAAGATCTTCCTGAGGAAAACCCATGTTGTTTTTGATCTTGAAAGCCATGTGACTTCAGATGTTCAACAATCCTTTCCTTTAACATTGTTTCCATTAATTTTCCCACTACAGATGTAAGACTAACTGGCCTGTAGTTGCCCGACTCCTCCCTACTGCCTTTTTTGTGTATAGGCACAACATTCGCTACTTTCCAATCCCCAGGGACAACTCCCGTTACCAATGATTCGTTAAATATATCAGTTAACGGTTTTGCTAGTACACCCCCAAGCTCTTTTAATAACTTGGGGTGTATCCCATCAGGCCCCATCGACTTATTTGTTTTTACCTTAGACAACTGAAGTAAAACCTCCGCCTCGATAAACTCACATATTTCAAATGATTCAGTCTTTTTTCCCAACTGAGGTCCCATTCCATCATTCTCATCTGTAAAAACTGAACAGAAATATTCATTGAGGCAGTCAGCTAAACCTTTATCCTCTTCTACATATATGCCTTTTGTTTTTAGTCTAACTAATCCTTGTTTAACTTTCCTTTTCTCATTTATATATCTAAAAAATGTTTTATCTCCATTTTTTACTGATAGGGCAATTCGCTCTTCTGCCTGTGATTTGGCAGTTTTTATAACTTTCTTTGCCTCTTTCTGCCTAATTTTATAGATCTGTCTATCTTCCTCACTTTGGGTATTTTTGTATCTACTAAAGGCTAACTTCTTGTCTTTCACGATTTTGGCCACTTCTGCAGAGTACCACAGCGGTTTCCTTAATTTTTTACTCTTACTGACCAACCTAATACAATTTTCTGTTATCTTCGATAAAACAGCTTTTACAAAATCCCATTTCTCCTGAACACCATTTAAATTGCCCCAGTCTGATAATGACTCCTCTATACATTTTCTCATTTTAGAAAAGTCAGCTTTTCTAAAATCTAAAACTTTTGTTTTTGTGTGGTGTGACTCAGTCACTGTTCGTATATTAAACCACACAGACTGATGATCACTAGATCCCAAACTTTCACCTACAGAAATATCTGTTAACAAATCTCCATTTGTGAACACTAAATCCAATGTGGCCTCCTTACGAGTTGGTTCCTCAACCACCTGTTTTAAAGATAATCCCAATAAGGAGTTTAGAATATCCGCACTCCTGGTACAACCAGCTACTTTTGTTTTCCAGTTCACATCAGGGAGATTAAAGTCACCCATGATTATAACATCCCCCTTCACTGTCATTTTAGCTATTTCCTCCACTAGTAGATTATCGAGTTCTTCTACTTGTCCTGGGGGTCTATAAATCACACCTATGCGAGTTACTTTACTTTTGCCAAATTGTACTGTAACCCAAACCGACTCTAAGTTCTCTTCACCAACTTGTATTAAGTTAGATTTTATGTTATTTTTCACATATAGGGCCACCCCTCCCCCTTTCCTGCCCTTTCTATCTTTCCTATATAAAGAGTACCCCGGTATTGATATGTCCCAGTCATTTTTCTCATTATACCATGTCTCAGTAACAGCCACTATATCAACATTCTCAGTTGCCACAACTGTTACAAGTTCATGGATCTTATTCCCTAAACTGCGAGCATTTGTAGACATGACCTTTAGCTTGTCATTTAACACCGATGCTGCAATCACTTTCTGTCCTTGCTTTGGGGGGCAAAATATATGCTTCTCCCTATTATCTTTATAGACCAAGCCCCCAGATCCACCCACCTGGTTACTAAGTAAATCGCCTTCCCTTTCTATACTGTCTAACCCGGTATTTATTCCCTCCCCCCCCATTCCTAGTTTAAAATCTCCTCCAACCGTCTAACCATTCTCTCCCCAAGCACATTGGACCCTCTTGCATTTAGGTGCAATCCATCACGACTATAGAGATTGTACCCCAAAGCAAAATCAGCCCAGTGCTCTAAGAACCCAAAGCCCTCCTTCTTACACCAAGACTTCAGCCATGCATTTAGCTGCCTAATCTCCCGCTGCCTTTCTGGTGTAGCGCATGGCACAGGTAGTATCTCTGAGAATACTACCTTGGAGGTCCTTTTCTTAATCTTACTACCCAAGTCCCTAAAATTATCTTTTAGGACACTCCATCTTCCTCTTACTATGTCATTGGTGCCAATGTGCACCAAGACAGCTGGATCCTCACCAGCCCCTCCCAATAATCTATCCACTCTGTCCGCAACATGCACCCGGGAGACAGCAAACCATTCGGTTGCTGCGATCAGAGCTACAGATTACCCTGTCTGTTTTCCTGATTATTGAATCCCCTACCACCACAACCTGCCTGGGCTTTCCTTCCTTTCGGATCCCCTGCACATTGGATGAGCTGCTCTCCCGGCTGTTAGGAAGAACAGCTTTTTCCGCAAAGCCTACCTCTGAGTCTGCCTCCCCAACATGCTCACTTAAAAGGGCAAATTTGTTGGGAGGGAGAGACTCTGGGCTGGCTTGCCTCTTCCTCTTCCCTTCCCCACTGCAACCACGTCTTACTGTCACCCAGCTATGTGCCTGACTCCCTTCTGACTGATCTCCTCCCTCATTGCTAGGGGCCCCATCTAAACTTTGCTCAGTGACGGTTCTGAGTAAATTCTAGACCCTTATCAATGAGCCTTATAGTTTTTAGACATTTCTCTGTCTGTTTCAAAATTGGACTGTACCAAGAAACGGGTATCAACCATCTTGAATTTTACTAGGGTAATAATAATTTACAAATAATTCAACTGTCACTGAGTATTGAAATACATAAGTATGATATTCAAACACAAACATTCATTAGTTATCTACTTATAGCACTTTCTTTTACTGATACACCATATTTTCATTCTTATTATTAAAAACTTTAGTTGATTATGATTTACTAAATCACAAAAAGTATACCTGATTATATTCTTACAGAAACATACAAAAATGTGTCATATTTTGACAATAGCTAATCACTGTAGAGAACTTTTAATATGTGGTTATTGTTAAGTACTTTAAATGTAATGCTTTAATCTTTTTTTTGTCTTTCTAAATATGGCCAGAGAGGGCATATAGAAAAATGTTTTAAAATGCCATATATACCCAAAAGACTGGTGTTGGAAACTGGGGGCTCAACTAGGAAGGGGGAAATGAAGTTGGATGATTCTGAAGTGTGCTGTGAACCCCTTAAAAGTGCTAAATTTGTGAGATGAACCGATTTAGGTAAAGAAATGACCGTTGTTGAAATACATCATGGCAGGCAGCTGTTAAAAGTATGTAAGCCTATGGACCTTGTAGTGTTTGTAACTACTTGATAGTCTTGATATCGGCTGTAGGATTTTGTGATGATGTTCCAAGACCAGGGACAGACTCCAGGAGTGCATATGAGTATATCAGGAAGTAGGAGTTTAGAGTAGTTCTTTCACAAGCCGAGGTCAGGGAGCCAGAGTTCAGATTAGTCATGTCACAAGCCGGGGTCAGGGAGCCAGATTTCAGAGTAAACACAGGAGAGAAATAACAGTAGAATACTCCTGGACAGTATATGTTATGAAGAACATACATAAGACCATCAGAGTGCAAGATGTAGTGGTTTTCTGGTGTTTGACATAGGAGCAGGGAGGAGAAAGGGTGCTAAATCCAAATTTCCCACCAAAATTAAAAAAGCAGAGTGACGTCACTCCATTCATGTCTCTCTGTCTGTTTTGTGTGTTGCGTGGCTGCGCAGGAGGATGCAGCTGACCACAGTATTCAGAGGGAGTCGGATTAGCCACTGGACTGCATGGCACAAAGTCAGGGAGTCTTCGTCGTCAGTGCTGTTGGGGAGCTGGCCAAAGATCTCCCCCGGAGGCACGGAAGATAGACCGGGCATGTGAAGCTGCTTAGGGGTCTCCCTGGGGGAAGGCCAGGTAACAATAACATGGTTAAACCTTTACAAACGTATATGTAAATAAGCATATCTGTTAGAGAAACCCTACTGAACACTATTCAAATTAGAAAATGTTAACAAACACAATATAGGATCTAGAACACAGAACACTAATCTACATATCATTAGTGTTTTTGCAAAAATTACTTACTGTACGCTCTTGTAAATCTTGACAAATCTAGACAGCTTACTGTCTCAAACAGCCTCACCAAGCATGAATACATATTTAAGTACTAACTGAAAAACATTGCAGCTACAGAGTTGTAGTATGCCACTATTTTGCTCTTTGTAAGTCTTGGCTGTTTAAAAGGCCATTTACTAAAAGGAAAGTGCTGGACATGAGTACCTTTTTTCTTGCACACTACTGAGTGAAGTGCAAAGCAAGAAAGCTTAGTGTAGGAAATAGACCATTTGTATTGAAAAGTTTCTAAAAACTATCTATATTATATAAAAATGTCAAAATGTTAAGCGTGTATATTCAAAAACAAAAAAACATATTACTACTTGGGTACTTTTGGGATCAGTGCTGGGACCCACTTTTTGTAATGTTTTTTTTTTTGCAATATTACAACAGGTCTTAAAGATCTTTTATAGATGATAAAAAGGCACATCAAAAATTGATTAAGGCAGGAATAAATGAGCATAGATTGTCTGTGTAATACTCAGCCATCATATGATATTATGCATACATGCATATAATTGCTGAATTGTACCTTTAAGAAAGCTTCCTGAAAAGCTGAAATATGTACCCTTAGAGTATTAGAAGAGTATAAACATTCCCTCCAGAATAAGTGTAATGTGGTTTTCACCAATTTAGTGGCTTATAGCCACAGGTGGCAGCTACAAGACATGAGAAAAGACAAACTTCCTGCCATATATTTTCTGCCTGTAGAGAAGACGAGAAACTCACCCATGACATTTTTGTTTATCCTTTCTCAAGAATGTACAGGCCTAACGTTGTGATGCTACAGAGTATTGGCAGCTAAAGGAGATTGGTGTGTAGCTAAATAAAAAAAGGAAATTCATATTTCAAAGGAAAAATACATGAGAGACAGAGAGATGATTTCTTACAGAGTTTACCAGATTTTGATAATTGAACTAAAATGGATACAATAGACACATTTACTATGTTTAATATATGCTCAATATGCATAAATTGGAACTTGCCATGTTCCAACTAGAGTCTCTGGGTAATATGTTGTTCCTCTGTGGCATGCTTTCAATACCTGGGAATAGCCTTTAGTCATGCTCAATTACTACCCAGGACTCTCCAGTACCTAATCACATCCCAGCCTCTTTGGTTTAAGTAGGGTAGGTAATCCCTTATAGAAATAACAGAGACAACGTGAGGCGCATCTCAATGACTGTAAAATGTGAAAGTAGAAAGCTACAAGGCATTTGACACAATGTGTGTATAGATCAAAAGGGTACAACAAAAATTACCTAAAATCATGTTTCATGCTTCCTAACTGTCCAGCTTTGTGTGAGACAGTCCTGATTTCGGATAAATTCCAGTGTGGTTTTGCAATTACGGAAAGCATCTCCTGAGTGTTGATTATATCAAGAAGAAGCAATTTAAGACTACTCAAAGATGCTCAGTCAATGGTGACTTTACCATTATTTCTCTTTGAAATTGATTTCAGAGCCTTGTGAATAGAGATCACTTTCCAACTCATCAGACATCTGTTAGGAATAGTGAAAACAAAAACCAGAAGCAAAAAGTCTATGCGATGACTATTTTTTAACCCCTTAAGGACAATAGGCGGTCCCTAATCCCATTGAAAACAATGCATTTTAAAAGGGGTTAAGAAAGACATTTTTAACAGAAAATATAACTGCATCCACACAAAATATATCACCCCTGGACTACGTTAAGTATTATGTCTAGCTATTAGTTAGAAGACTTGCTAAGATATGTAACATAGTAAAATATGTTAATCATATTAAAATCACTAAAAATATAAATAAAATAAAGGTGGGACTGTCCAGATGGCTAGAGATGTTTGCATTCTCTTTGAGCATTCATAACAAACTCTCCTACTATATTATTGAAGATAGTGGCTTAAATGCACAAATGTAGAAACAATGAAAAAATATGTTTATCAAATAAAAATGTGTATATATATGCATTTGCTTGATTATAAGATGACCCTGATTATAAGATGAACCCCCCAAAAAGTTTTATTAGTTAATATTAATTTACATGTAAACTATTTTTTCATATTTAATAAAAACTATGATTGATAAAATGAATTTTTTGTTTTTATTTCCTTTTATTTGTCAACCTGCCCCCCTAGTTATTCACATCTGCCCCCAGGCTAGCTACTCTGCCCCCTAGATACCTGCCTTATACCCCCTATATGTCACGTCCTACCCAGGCTGCCGAGCTGCATATCTTGCTCTTGCTTCAGTTTCCCTGTTTTGCTTCAATCCATTCCTGGATTTCCTTTTGCTCTGTTCTGATCTTCCATTCCTTGCTTCTGCTTCAGCTCTTTGCTTCAGCTCTGTTTCCTTTATAAGGTGTGCCCATCCCATGTGTTCTGTTTGTCTCAGTCTGCAGTCTAAAGGTATGTCTCAGTGCTATGTGTTTGGTTTACATGTTTGGTTTGTTTCGTATCTTTGTCAGCAGGGATTAGCGTTAGGACCCACCGTCATTGGAGTACTTTGGCGTAGTGGTGGGCTAAGCATAGTATGGCCATAAGATGTGACGGAATCTCCAATAGTTATCAAACAGTCCTAGGCTAGTTTCTGTATTTATGTGTGTCAGCCTGTCCTGTATCCCCGGCAGCGGGGTGTCCTGTATCCCCGGCGGCGGGGTGTCCTGTATCCCCGGCGGCGGGGTGTCCTGTCTCCCCGGCGGCGGGGTGTCCTGTCTCCGGCGGCGGGGTGTCCTGTCTCCCGGCGCGGGGTGTCCTGTCTCCCCGGCGGCGGGGTGTCCTGTCTCCCCGGCGGCGGTGCCTGTTCCCGGCGCGGGGTGTCCTTGTCTCCCCGGCCGCGGTGTCCTGTCTCCCGGCGGCGGGGTCCTGTCTCCCCGGCCGCGTGCCTGTCTCCCGGCGCGGGGTGTCCTGTCTCCCCGGCCGCGGGGGTCCTGTCTCCCCGGCCGCGGGGTGTCCTGTCTCCCCGGCAGCGGGGTGTCCTGTCTCCCCGGCAGCGGGGTGTCCTGTCTCCCCGCAGCGGGGTGTCCTGTCTCCCGGCAGCGGGTGGTGTCCTGTCCTGTATCCCCGGCAGCGGGGTGTCCTGTCCTGTATGCCCGGCAGTGGGGTGTCCTGAATCCCCGTCAGCGGGGTGTCCTGTCTTGTTCCCTGTGTTATGTATATCTTGTCTGGTTATGTTTATTCCTTGTCTTGTTCACTGTTGTGTTCTGTAACATGTATATCTTGTCTGGTTATGTTTCGTGCCTGGTCTCCCTGTCCCTTGCTTGTTATGTGTCTGCTATATTTCTCTGCTTAGCTTCCATACTCCCAGCCTGCAGCATCCCGTTCATGAGTCTTGTGTGATGTCTCATACCTGTTCGAGGGTGCCTTTTGGATTACATCTGCTGCTATGTCAGGGTGCTGGTATGTGGCTGCACAACCCTAGGTGCTTAACACTAGGTGCTCAACACCTGGGTGAGTATGGTCGCCCTGCAACCAGGCCCTGTCCAACTCCACTACTGCACTGTGACTCCTGCACACAATGTTTGGGCGCGCTGGGTCCTTTCAGTCATCTGTTTGGATCCAGTTCGTGACACTATATCCCACTTTGCCTCCCTGATATGCCACTCTGCCCCCTTGATATGCCTTAAACCCCCTATATGCCACTCTGCCTTCCTGATATGCCACTTTGCCCCCTATGATATGCCTTATACCCCCTATTTGCCAATCTGTCCTCCTGATATACCTTATACCCCCCTATATGCTCCCCCCTACTTACCGATGCATCCCTAGACTTGTCCCCCTTGCTCCAGACTCCTTGGTGTCAACCTCCGCTGCTACCCAGAACTTCTGCCGGGCTTCTATGAATGAGCACCAGAAGGTCACGCCAGTGCTCCGTTATTGAAGCCCCAGCAGAAGTGCAGACAGCAGCGGAGGTTGTCTGCGTGCATCATGCATACGTCCACTGGCTGCCAGAGAGGAGGATCACAGAGACAAAGATAACGCTCTTTCCCTAGCCATGCCTATAATCACATAATTTGAGCTTCCATCCAATTTGTATTGATAGGAGGTAAAGAGCAGGGCCTGCCTTAGGGATGTGCGACCGGTGCGGCCGCACAGGGCGCCATGGCTTCAGGGACGCCTGTTGGGACTTAAATTAAAACATCGGGGGTTTTTTTGTTTGTGTTTTTTTACTTTATTTAACATCCTCCATGTTAAATAAAGTTAAAAAAAAACAACAACAAAAAAAGAAACAATGTTTTAATTTAAGTCCCGGGCAGGAGCACAGAGCAGTCGCTCGTGAAGTTTTGAGCAACCGCTCGCGCCCCTCACTCTCCGTGACTCATTCGCGGTGCCGGCGTTTCATGCTGAGCGACGGAAAATTACGTCATATTCCGGCGCTCAGCTGTGAAGCGTGCACCACGGCAGAGCGGGAAGACTGACACCTCCCACTCCCACCACAGGACTCTGGCAACAAGGTAAGTAAGGATAATGAGAAGTAGGGTGAGGGGGTAGATAGTGAGAAGGGGCAGAGGGGAAAGTGGTAGATAGTGAGAAGGGGCAGAGGGGGGAGGCAGTGAGAAGGGGGAGAGGGGATATATAGTGAGAAAGGGGGAGAGAGGTTAGATAGTGAGAAAGGGGGAGAGGGGATAGATAGTGATAAGGGGGAACATAGTGAGAAGGGGCAGATAATAAGAAAGGTAGGGGTAGATGGGGAATAGTGTGAATGCATACGAGAATGAATGAATTAATGGGTTGATGAATTGCTTGAATGATTTGTGAGACTGCATTAATGAATATGTATAAATGATTTGTGTGAATGAGTGAATACTTGTGGAAGTGTTTGTGTCGATCATGAATGTTTAAGTGATTTGGGGAAATGCAAAGATGGCACATGAAGGGTGGGCTGTTTGCCAACAAAGATGTCTTACACTGGGCTGTTAGGGGACAAAGTTGGTTCAGGCTGGGCTGTAATATATGTGCAATCTAGGTGCTGATCAGGTTCTATGTGGGCAATACCTTTAATGCTGGGTTTATATGTGAATTCCAATTGATTTATAGCTGCAAAGCTGGGTGTGTGTTATTCTGTTGATCTGTATCTGGTATGCTCTGTGTCCATACATTATTTTTGTATACCTACAAATAGAGGGTTTGAATGTCTGATTCTGTTTATTTTATCTATACCTTCAACGCTGAGTTAACATGTGATTTCAATTGATCTATACCTGCAAAGCTTGGTTTTTGTGCTGATTCTATTGATCTATACCGGATATGCTATGTTCCATACATCATTATGCATACCTGCAAATATAGCGTTTGTATGTGGTCTATACATGCAAGTGCTGTTTATATGTGTTTGATCTATAGTTCACAGGGAGAGACGAAGGAAAGGAGAGGTATGGCTTAGTAAATGATGGACAAAGGGACTGGGAATGATTGCAGGGGAGAGGACCTCTCAATGTCATGGTCAGAGTGAGAAGGGGGAAGGCTGCACTGACTCTCACAGTCTTCCCCTAATCTGCAGTCAGTGTGGCAATTTTTTTTGGTGTGCATGCTAGGGAGCGTGGAGCAGGGCCCAAAGAAAGGCTTTCTGGGGTCCAATTTTTTCAATATTTAAAATTTTTTCTTGTTACAGCAGATTAGCTGTTTTTTCCTTGTATTTAATGTATATTATTGTTTCCAGTTATATATTACTGTACTTGTTTGCACTTGCACATAAACTATCTTTAATGAAAGCTAGTTGCTACAATATTTCCTTTACTTTCCTTTTACGTATAACAGCAAATTTAAAGTTAAATGATAACACTTTTTAGGGGTGGGCTAATGCGTTCCTACAAAATACTTACATTAGAAATAAAAGCTTCCCCCCTGTTTTTTCTCTTTTTGCACATCATGAATTAATGTTTTTTTTTTTTAATAATATGTGTACATAATTTAATGTGTTTACACAGGACAACACTCCAGTATGAAAAAAAGACAACAGGCATTACATGTGCATTACTTAGTGAAGCAGACAAAACAGAAGTACAAGCTGAGCAAGATTTGGAGTAGAGATAACAAGAGTTTATATTACAAATTAATTAAATTTGTAAAACTGAATAACAATGTGGAAGGCTAGACTAGTTGTTCTAAGGATGCATTTTGTGTTATGTTGTTAAACTATTTTTTCCCCAGAAAAAAACTGGAAAAGGGACAAATCCATAAAAACATTTTGTTTTTGTTTTTTTTTTAGAAATGTGACGTCCTTGCCTTAAGCATGTGCCAGATTATTCATAAACCTGGACCATATGCCACTGCAATTTGCTGATGGGCCCAAGCTGTTTTGGTAGATATAAAAATCTAAGGGGATTATGAGTCTCCATCCCAATTGTTAACCGAGCAACGATGGCCGGACAGCTGCCTGCTATCCTCACTTTTAATTTAGGTCAGTTTCCATGAAAAAAAAAGTGAAGAGCCTTCCAAAATGAAATTGTATACATTGTAATTGCATTATAATTAAAATAGATTTAATGTTTTAGCTTTTTTTTTTTTTTTAGCAAAGTTCATATATTAGTAAGGTTGATTCAGTGTTTTATTTTTTTTCTGCTGGTAGTGGTGTCATTGCCATTATAGCCCTCTCTGTAGTTGCTTGATTCTCTCAGTACCTGTTAGTGTGTTCAGGTTTCTTAACTCAAATTGTAGGCACTATGAAGAAAAAATGTGTTTAATGAAGTGCTTAATGGCAGTGAAGTGGCACAAGCACAGTCAGATGAACTAGCAAGCAGCTCCACACCTTCCTCATACCCTTGCCTTTCACATATAGAGAATGAGATGCCCATGGAAGAGGACCCATGCTGGTCTGTAAGTTATTCTTGACTAATTGAGCTGGGACTACATGTAGGTAAAAAAGGCAACTGTTATTCTGATATGCTATCACACCGGATACTGATGGCAATACAGGGAGATGTGTAACCAGACCCAAGATACTAAACAGAGACTGTTGAACTTGCTCCAGGGGTGCTAGGCAATCACTTAAAGAATGTTGCAGCTGTATCATGGCATGAGTCCTGAAATCAGGTTAGACTGGAGCAGGTACTATAACCCCTTGTCAGGCGCCTGTCCGCCACACCGATCGAGTGCACCTCCCAGGCACAGATACCTTGGATACATACCGTTGTGGGCTCAGTGCTGGCTGTTGCTGCAGCCGCATACATGCGGGCTGTAGGAATGAAGGCCGATTAGTGATGTCCGGATCATGAACGAATCGTTCATTTGATCCGATTCTTTTTAGTGATCCGGATGAATCGGTTCAGTAGACTGAACGATTCATTTGTAGCAGTGCCAGTTCAGTCTGTGAATCATGCAGCTGTAACCTGATCCTAGAGTGAGTCATCTGCAGTGCACTCAGACACAGACTCTCGGGTCAGGTTACAGCTCATTAATTCACAGAGGAACGATGACTCAGAGTCAGAGAGTCGTTCAAAGAGTCAAATGATCCGAAGATTCGAATGATTCAATGATTCAAATGATTCGAATCTTACAGGGATCCGAATCTTACAGGGATCCGAATCTTACAGGGATCCGAATCTTACAGGGATCCGAATCATTCAGAGAATATTACTGATACCATACTTTTATAAATAAATACATGAATAATGTTCACTGCCCCCAGGATTTAGATTCCCCTGAGTTTGCCCCCCTTTACCT
>VKOC01019140.1:0-17883 GCA_009364415.1 Spea multiplicata | reverse complement strand
CGCCAGAACACCTAAGGCCGGCTCTGGGTGCGGGGAACTCTGATCTCTGACAGCCGGGGAATGTATGCGGGACGGACGCATACAAACCCCCGCTGCCAACTCCACCTCCTTATGAAATATTATCTAAAAAACTAAAAATCAATTTGTTGCGTAGACTTGTGACTGTAAAAGCTGAGTTTTGAACTCTTATAGGCAAGATTGTAAGCTTGCGAACAGGGCTCTCTCCACCCAATGTATCAGTTTGTCCAAGTCTGTCATAACCCTTTAATATATGTATTGGAAGAAGCGCTGCATGAATTGTTGGAGCTATATAAAACATAGTAATAATAGGCGTTTGAAGTAGGTTTTGATGGTCTCAAATTAGAATTTTCAATAGACATAATTAAGCACCACTAGATGGCTCTGTGGTGCTCTTCATTTTCTGTTTTATATGTATCTTTGTGAAATTACTAAAACACTAAGCTTTTTGACCTGTTCTTTCAGCAATGGTCTCATAAGAGCCAAGTAAATCAGCGGTCCAGGGGTCCAGGTTCATAAGCATAGAAGTACAATGGTATTTGATGTTTACTAGACAATCAAAATACAATTGTAAGGATTAGTAAATATCCCTCTATTGTATACACTTGCAACTCTTACAAAGCATTTAAATTGTTTTATGAAATGAGAGTTATGAGATGATATTAGTAATATTAATAATATGTTCCGCCCTAAGCCAACCAGATCCATAGGAGCAGCAGCCCCTCTGCTGCATACAGTGAAGGAAAAAATTTGATGCTGATTTTATACGTTTGCCTACTGACAGAGACATGATCAGTCTACAATTTTAATGGTAGGTTTATTTTAGCACTGAGAGACAGAATAACAACAACAAAATCCATAATAACGCATTTCATATAAGTTATAAATTGATTTGCATTTTGCACAGTGAAATAACTATTTTATCCCCTATCAATCACCAAGATGTCTGGTGTATTTTATACAGGTAACAAGCTGAGATTAGGAGCACTCTCTTAAAGTTTGTTACCTGTATAAAAGATGCCTATCCACAGAAGCAAGCAATCATACAGATTCCAAACTCTCCACCATGGCCAAGACCAAAGAGCTGCCCAAGGATGTCAGGGACAAGACTGTAGACCTACAAAAGGCTGGAATAGGCTACAAGACCCTCGTTAAGCAGCTTGGTGTGAAGGTGACAACAGTTGGTGCGATTATTCGCAAATGGAAGAAACACAAAATAACTGTCAATCTCCCTCCGTCTGGGGCTCCATGCAAGATCTCGCCCCATGGAGTTTTGATGATCATGAGAACGGTGAGGAATCACCCCAGAACTACATGGAAGGATCTAGTCAATGACCTCAAGGCAGCTGGGACCATAGTCACCAAGAAAACAATTGGTAACACATTACGCCGTTAAGGACTGAAATTCTGCAGTGCCCGCAAGGTCCCCCTGCTCAAGAAAGCACATGTACAGGCCCTTGGTCTGAAGTTTGCCAATGAATATCTGAATGATGTAGAGGAGAACTGAGTGAAAGTGCTGTGGTCAGATGAGACCAAAATCAAGCTATTTGGCATCAACTTAACTTGCCGTGTTTGGAGGAGGACGAATGCTGGGTATGATCCCAAGAACACCATCCCCGCCGTCAAAGATGGAGGTAGAAACATTATGCTTTGGGGCTATTTTTCTGCTAAGGGCACAGGACAACTTCACCTCATCACAGGAACGATGGATGGGGCCATGTACCGTCAAATCTTGGATGAGAACCTCCTTCCTTCAGCCAGGACACTAAAATGGGGAGTGGATGGGTATTCTAGCATGACAATGACCCGAAACACATAGCCAAGGCAACAATGAGTGGCTCAAGAAGAAGCACATTAAGGTCCTGGAGTGGCCTAGCCAGTCTCCAGACCTTAATCCTATAGAACACAAAACAGAAAAATAAGGTGCTGCACAAAATTTACGAAAGGAACCACAATATGTGTGAAAATTAAACAATACTTAAATTTATCTAAGTACACTCTTCAATAGGTTCCTCTGTTGGAAAGCACATGGAGCCCCTTCTGGTGCACGGAGCTTCTTCCTTGTACCGGTAAAACAGAAGAGGACCAGAGGAAAGTGACAACTTTTATCAAAATACAAAGGTAGTATCTTACTTAGGAAAATACTATAAAGCCCCCCGTGGAGAGGACTGGAATCACTGTAGCAGTGACAACTTGATTCTCACAAAATTCCTTTGTGTCCACTTCCTCAATGGGCGTATGCAGCACCACAACGTGTTTCCTCGAAAAGTCTGTGGAGGGAGCGGAAGGTTCCAGTTGGCAAACGTCAGCCTCTAAACCTTAATGACTTGGAGAGGATCTACAAAGAGTAGTGGGACAAAATCCCTCCTGAGATGCTTGCAAACCTGGTGATCAACTATGTCTGACCTCTGTGATTGCCAAGAAGGGTTTTGCCACCAAGTACTAAGTAAAATGCAAATCAATTTATAACTTATTTGAAATGCGTTATTCTGGAATTTTTTGTTGTTGTTCTGTCTCTCACTGTTCAAATAAACCTACCATTAAAATTATAGACTGATCATGCTATCTTGAGCTTTGCTATGATAGACGATCCCAGGGTCCCCGCTGGGATATGAGGGTATTGCGCTATGGCTGTTCCTTATGGCTCCTGACAGATCATCTTTACAGCCTCTTCCAGGTGCAGGTGGAGTTTCCAGCTCAAATGCAGAAGGTTTTGAAGTTTAGGAAGTTCAATGGAGTCAGTGGTGGTGGGGTACCCTTCAAGCTTGAAGCAATAGGGCACACCCTCTGTCCAAGTGTCAAAAGGGTGGAAAGGGAGCTGATTGCATAATTCGAAATCGGCCTTGGCCAATCCGGGAGTGGTTTCAGATAAATTAAAAAAGGAGACTAATTTGGCGCTTTCCCCGTTGCCTAACTTGCTGAGATCTCCGCTTAGGAGGAGACAGGGATACTCCGCTTGATACACCATCTGTCTATACCTAGGGGCTGGTCAGTTAATGAAAGGATTTATCCTGAGCTGTGTGTGGTGCCTTATATGTAATTTGATAGGGCTGCTTGTTGCATGGACAGATATCAAATCAGCATTTTTGGCTGTTGCCAGCTGTGTGCATTTGTTGGGTTGCAGGGGTGATTTATGTGGATTGATGTTTGGCAATGGGTTGCTCTAAATTATGTGGTCTCTGGGCCCTTCGATAATCCACTATTTGGCGGATTTTCTCTGCATGGGTTCCTTGCAATGCACAGCGTTGTTGGCTTTAGTGCAATGAGTGGCCAGGGATTTCAGCGTCCCGCTGGCCCCTCAGAAGACCAAGGGACCATCCACAGTGCATAACTTCTTGGGGATAGCACTTGATTCAGGTAGATGGTGTGTCGGTTTCTCAACAAAACTGGATTTAAGGTTTTTGGTTGCTATTTTTTAAGTTTACAGAAGGTTATGAAGTTGTTTTTAGGCAAGCTAAAGTTTGCCTGTATGATTCTCCTGATGGACCAGGTGTTATCTGGATACTTTGTCCTTGGGATACTTTTCTCAGGAATTACAATTAGAAGTTGTTGTTGTTGGGTTCACCAAATTGGACTGATGCATCAGGCTTGATACGTTTTGGTGTAGATAACAGGGTTGCAGATTTTCTTTCTTGTTTGCAGTTTGGGCGTGGTTGTTCTGATTGTCCCTGAAGGCCCCTTAACTGGGCCCTGGTTCTGTCCACGTGGATGTTCTACCTTAAGGTATGGCAGGAGTGGTGTGAATTTGGGTCACCCTTCAATGGGGACGGTAAGACGAATGTCCTGTTGTGGTTCATAGGGCACTTGTTCTTTTCCAGGGTGTCAGTTTCAGGCCTGGACCCTAGGATGGTGGCTCTGGGCTATATGTTTAAAGCTTGCAGGGAGCAGGGCCTGACTAAGGGCTTTATTTCTAAGCAGACGTTGAGGTTTTTTCAGAGAGAGTACAAGGTCAAACATTTGAGCAGGCCAGTGTCTTTCCTCAAGTCTCAACTGATGCCCCCGTGTCTTTTGTAGAGAACTCTTGGTGAATAGATCTCTAAAGCACCTGTGTGGTGCAGGCATTCCAGTAACACAGACTCAAAATTGGGGGGCCCCCTTCTGGTCCTGTGCTCCACTATCAATTCACAATTTTTTGCCACTTTCAGGATCCATTCCTTTAGAAACGGGACAGCCACTTAGCTTGATGGGGGGTTTTATTAGCATGTGATCCTGATGATTGGGCGGTTGGAGTTAAAAAAGGTTTCAGTCCTATATTAGACCTCATAGCCTGTGATGCGTTGGTAAAGGGTGCCTGTTTTTCTTGCTTATGTTTATGTTGTTCTGCTTGTTTTCTTTAGGTTTGGATAAGGTGATAAGGTGTGGATCCTGGGGCACTCCTTTCTTCACTGAGTGGTGAGGCAGGCAGAAATATAGTGTATTGATCGCTGATATGAAGGCTGGCTTTCTGCAGTTCTGGTCGGTTCATCCTCAGACCCTCATAATTACCCACACGTGGTAAAATGGAGCTAGTTCTCATAAGCGGAAGAAGGTTAATAAGACTATATCTCATTATGTTGCTTTCTGTGTGGCTAAGCATGTTAAATTGGATGGGGACTATGCAGGCTTGTTCAGGTGGGATTGGGTCCACCTTTCAGACATGGGGGTTGATATATCTTGTTATTAAACATTCAGACTAGTTTGGAGAAGGCTTGTGGGGGCTACTGAGATGCAAGGGTGTTGCATTCTCTTGCCGTGGCCTCTGGTTTTTTGTTTTTTTCTTGTATTATTTGTAAAAATAGAAGATTCGGAGAGTGCTGAATAGGTAAGTTAAAAAAAACTCATTGGAGAGAGGGGCAATTTGACCAGGCAGCCCTACAGAGGTTAGCTGCTGAGTCACCCTGGACTTGACTCATAGCAGGTCTGTTTGGTGGTTAGGACAAGTAGGGAGTCTAAGTAGGGGGTATTTAAGTTTTGCCCCAGAGCAATTACCGCTCTTTGGAGAAGTAAGCAGCATTCCCAACCACCTGGACCCTGTTTTCTTCTACTACTAGCAGAGTCGCTGTTGGTTTATATTTTTTTGCTGGCATAGTGCAAGGGTTAAGATCCTGGAGGTGTGGTTTGACTCATGTGAACAAGCCTTAGGCATAAGTACAGTATACTCTTTGGGCATGTGGCCTCGTGATTCCATTCTGAGCGGTTTGGCTGCCTGCATGTGACGTCTGTAGTCTCAACAGGCAATACCTCTGTAATGTATATACTCTCTACTACTATACTAGGAATTTTAAAATTCTTCATTATGTAATGGCTGGATATTTATGTTGGGGGAAAAAAAAGAAAAAAATACGTAATCCTTGAAAAGTATCCAGTTTTGATCATATGTATGTACATAGCAGATTCAATCACACCAGGGTGAGCAAAACTTTGTTTGCCATCTGGTGGATACCTAAGTGACAGGTGCAAAACAGTGAACACATTTTCTAACTGCCTTAAAAGAATAATATAAATGATTTAACAAGAGTATGAAGCAGCCCATGGTTCCCTTATCCCTTTAATTTATATCTAAGTCACAAATCAACAAAAAACTACTTGTCCCAGACAGTTCATTTTCCATGCATTACTGAAACGCACAGGTGGGTGCGTGTGTATACTTTACAGAAAAAGCACAGAATTCATTGGCAGTTATGCACCTGTCCCCACAAAATGAAATGACTGAGGATAAACCCTGTTATACATGTATTGTTATAAAATAGAAATATGATACAAGCTGAATATGTAATTGAAACAGTTGGAGGTAAATGGTGTTCTTAATGTTTAAGAAGAAAACACAGCTGCGGTTTATGTTTTGTAGGAATGCCATTCTCAGATTAAAACACCAATTCCTTACATAAAGTGCCTTCTAAAAAATGAAACATGTAACCATTTTAAAAATAGGTTTAGTGGTTCATTGCCACCTATACAGAGAAGCAGAGGAAAGAAATCAGTACGACGGATATTCTGCATGATACAAAGAAATATTTCAGCTTTTAATCAGGGATGGAGAGAATACAGAATTTAGTGACAAGAATTTCAGAAGTGACTTTTACAAATGTGTTTCCATAGGAAACATTTCTGCACAGTTACTTGGCTGTACCATTTTGGTTTGATATCTAGCATGCCATTGATTTTCATTCACTAAATGAAAGAAAGTGCAGTGGGAGGGGGAGGAAGTGAGGGGGGGTATATAATGTTGGGGCATAAGGGGGTTCTGGACTTTTTGTTGTGCCAGCTTACCCGGTGTGTTTGTCCCACCATCCCCCCCTGTTATGTGGTTACTGGTGTTGAAGTGTGGGTGGGAGGTTCCTGGCTGGACGTGTTGCTGGAACCTTGGGTGGGGGCGGGGCATCATGGGATGCCCTCCAATAAGGTGATGCTTACGGTTCTGCCCTGGTTGGTCCTGGCAAGCTTAGGAGTGTTCTGTTGTATTTGGGTCATTGCCATGTTAATGCACCTTTTTATGTCCACAAGTTGCATGGCAATGACGTTAATAAATCGGCTGTGGCCTTTTCATCCCACATTTGGTGTCTGTGTTTTTATTTGGGGGGTTAATTGGGGATGACATAGCCTGAGACTCGAGGCTACCCCTGTCATTTTCAATGCTTTTGGTATTTTTTGATGAAAATGAAAATTTGCATAATTAACCAAAGCTGCTATAAACTCCAACATTTGGGGCACTACATTTTTGATAATGGGATTGGGCGCACTTTTGATGTATGTATTTAATGTAGATAACCATTATAAATGGTTATTGATTGTACTGATTGATAGGAATAAGAGTGAGACATATATAATTTCATGTACTATAATTTTGAGCTGCTCTTGTATTTTTCTTTTTGGAGGGTGTTGATAATACATATTCAATTAAATATTTTCTATTACTTTTCTTAATAAATGCTGTGTAAAAATATTTGATATATGTGATTTAGATCAATTTGAAAAGTAAGCTATATTGATTGAATTATTTTTGGTTTTTGTGTATATTCATTTTGTGCTGGGTTCACTAGTGTGATTATGGGGATATATGGGAATTAAATAAGATGGAAGATGCACTGTTATGTGGAATGTTGTTTGTGGAACTTTTTAAATTATTAATAATATTCCACATAATTATATATGATTTGTTATGGGGTTTTTTATTTTTAGAGGAAGTTCTGAACCTACTGAGCAACAGTCATGATTTTGTGACTCTGCCTCGCTGTCTCATCTATCCTTACCCCTGTCCTACTTTTCAGGGGCGGAGGAAGGATGAAGAGAGAGAGGCGCTCTTCTTGAGTGCAGCTGCGAGGGGGCAGGCAGCCACCCGATCAGCAGCTGCAGCCTGTAGGACTAGTTGGGATATCACAATCTCCCTCTAGTTGGCTCAACATTAGGGAGCTCGAGGTCTGTCACTTCACTTTACTGCTCCCTAATCACTATGCGCCAGCAAATCATGCAGAGGGCCGGGATATGATGTCACCCCCACGTTCTGCACCAATAGCCAGCGCATAGTAATGAGGGAGCACTGAAACGGAGGTTTGATGTGACAAACCTCGCGCCCACACGACAGGATATAAAGGCAGTATATGTGTATATATGTGTGTGTTTGGGCACTTCTTACCTATGTGTAAGAGCAGTGTATGTGTATGTGTGTATAAGGGTAGGTGTGTGTATATATGTGTGTAAGGGCAGGTGTGTGTAAGGGCAGTGTATGTGTATATATGCGTGTAAGTACAGTGTATGTGTGTGTGTAAAAGCAGGTGTGTGTAAGAGCAGTGTATATGTGTATTAGAATATCACAAAAAGGGGCGCATAAACATGAAGATGAAGGAGAAGGGGTAGAAAGTGATAAGGGAAGCAAGGGGGTAGAAAGTGATAAGGGAGGGAGAGGGGGTAGAAGTTGAATAAAGGGAGGGATGAATGTGGATGAATTGTCTGAATGAGGGAGAGCATGAGTTAATATGTGGGTGAATTGTCTTAATGAGGGAGAGCATGAGTTTATATGTGGATGAGTTATCTGAATGAGGGAGAACATGAGTTAATATGTGGGTGAATTGTCTGAATGAGGGAGAACATGAGTTAATATGTGAATGAATTGTCTGAATGCGGAAGAGCATGAGTTATTGTGTGGATGAATTGTCTGAATGAGGGAGAGTTAATGAGTATGTGTGTATCATAGATGTATAATTGTGGAAAGACAAAGATGGCACTAGCAGGATGTTTGAGTCTTGGGGACAAAGATGGCACAGGCCGGACTGTTTTGGGACAAAGTTGACTTGTGCTCGGCTATTTGGGGACAAAGATGGCAAATCTTATGTGTGTTATCTGGGTGCTGGTCAGGTTCTATGTGGGCAATGAGGACGCCAGGGCTGACTTTGGGGTGTGCAACCTGTGATCTATGCCTGTAATTTAGGGGGTTTTAAATATACCTTTAATGCTATGTTTTTATGTGAATTCCAATTGATCTTTACCTGCAAAGCTGGGTTTGTGTGTTATTCTGTAGATCCATATCTGCTATGCTGTTTCCATACATTATTTATGTATACCTGCAAATACAGGGTTTGTATGTCTTGTTCAGTTGATTAATACCTGCAATGCTATTTCCATGTGTTTATTTGATCTATACCTGCAATGCTACGTTTCATATGTTATTATTGTATACCTGCAAATACAGGATTAGTATGTCTGATTCTGTTTATTTGATATATACCTTCAGTGCAGCAGGGATTAATATTAATATATATCGGCAACTGGGGCTAATATTAATATATATATGGGCAGCAAGGGCAGCAGGGGCTAATATATATATCAGCAACAGGATCTAATATTTATATATATCGGCAGCAGGGTCTAATATTAACGAAACTGCCAGTTTAGCTTTAATTTTGAAATCATGTTTCAATCATAGTCTTTACTTCAAAGAGATAAGTACTCATTATGTAGTTAAAAATGCATGTCTAACGCATAAATGCGATGGGGCCATCACATAAATCAATAGTAAAGGGAGGGGCTTGCTGGGGGCATTAATACCAATAGTGGTGGCTGGAAGGTCCGATCATTACAAGGGTGTGGGGGCACCACATTAATCTATACTACAAAGGTGCTGGCTGGGGCATCAATACACAAGGGTCAAAAACACTAAGGGGGTATAAACGACAATGCAGTGTGAAAAATCCATCCTGATGTAGATGTGAACACTTTACCCTCATTTTTACGGGATACCAAAGATACGGTGAAGAAAATTACCAATATCACGGTCACACTTTTGGCAAGTCTTGATGTAGAATCTTTATACACTAATATCCAGCACGATTTAGGGATTCAAGCATTGAAGAGCTATTTGAACACTAGAAGTATTATTTTTTGGGAACATAATTCTTTTGTCCTCACATTACTACGGTTTGTACTCACGCACAATTTTTTCTTGTTTGATTCCACTTTTTATCGCCAGATTAGGGGTACCGCCATGGGGAGCACATGTGCGCCCACTTATGCTAATTTATTTTTGGGGTGGTGGGAGCACAAGCACTTTTTAATGAGGATTTATTATTTTACACTAGTTACATTCTAGTCTGGGGGCAGTACATTGATGACATTTTAATGTTTTGGGATGGGGATCCTGCACTTTTTTTGGATTTTGTTGATATTCTCAATAATAATACCATCCGGATGAAGTTCACACATGAACTTCAGACAAGAAAGATTAATTTCCTTGACATGACTATTTATATAGATGACGGTCTGAAAATACAGACTGACATCTATAGAAAACCCACTTCTACCAATAATCTGCTCCATTGGACCAGTTGTCATCCAGAACCACTACGAAGAGGAATACCTGTAGGACAATACCTCAGAGCACGGAGAAACTGCTCTGAGGAATCCACTTTCCAAAAGGAATGTGAGAATTTAAAGTCCAGATTCATGGCAAAGGGATACCCATTCAACTGTTTAAAGAAAGGGCAAATAATATCAGCAGAGATCGGGCACTCCATGAAGACAATGTAGACAATGGTTCCCCACAAGTGATACGGTGCATTGGAACTTACGACTGCTACTCTACTGAGGTGTCAATAATTTTTAAGAGGCACTGGAGATTACTGACCATGGATCCAGACCTAAAAGATGTAATCGGTAATAGACCAATGATTACATACAGATGTGGCCCTAATCTTAAAGACATGCTTGTAAATAGTCATTTTATGACTGATAAAAAAGAGCAAGGAACGTGGCTGAAATCCCAACTAGTTGGCTCACATTCATGCGGGAATTGTAGTTTTTGCAAATATCTACCCACTGCAAAAACATTTCGGAATCCCGTGGATGGCAGGAATTATGAAGTCAGACAATTCATAAATTGTAAAAGTAAGGGAATTGTATATGCTGCTAAATGTAGCTGTGATAAATTGTACATAGGGAAAACCATCCAGGAGTTCCATAGATGTATATCCCAACATTTGGGCAGTATTAGGAGGAAAGAAGAAACATCTTTGGCACGTCATGTTAATTTTTCCCATGGTGGAGACTTAAACTTGGTCCACGAAAAGGGAATCTGGATCGATTACTATTAAAAGAGGAAGCCAAGTGGATCTATAGACTCAAAAGTCTGAGTCCTCTAGGTTTAAATGAAGGTTTCTCCTTTTCAGCCTATTTGTAGATTCAAAATAATAGGACTCTCTTTGATTTGTAATATTGATTATTTGATATTGATTTACTTACTTTATAGGGAGGTATGACCATATTATGGAGACTCATATTGTGATAGGGACATTTGGGAAGGGAATTATTCAATTGTGATGCGTATAACTGTGTATGGCGAATATGCTAAAATGATGCAAATTTGGATATTGCGCCTTGATGGATTTTGGTGTCCTTGGTGGGATCTGAACCCAGTACCCTGTTGCTGCAGGGCAACGGTATAAGCCACTGAGCCACTGTGCTGCACAGCAACTTGCGTTGGTGAACCGGGTGTAATGTGAATAAGAATTACAACGGGTAGGAGATCTAGTAATAGGAGTGGTTCTGAGCGGAAAGGAACATCAATGATAGGTGTGAATAACTGTCAGTCAATTTCTTTGACTGTTCACCTTTGGAAATTGGAGAGAACCACTGCCCATCATGTGTATGGAATTCTATTGGACTATGTGGGTGATGTCATGCTTAGTTACCTTTAAAGCAATTGGCTGGGTTTGGCAACACATCTAATATATCGGTAACCATTGGATATGATTGTTCCCTCCCCTAATCCGTGATGTCATTAACAAAGGAGATATAAGGCCAAACAGTCTCCATTTTGGAAACCATTAGCCCAGACCTCTGATGAAGCTCTCAGGAGTTTTTAATAAGCCTGTGTCACTGGTCATAATTCAATTATTCCTGTTATTAGGACTGCAGCCATCAACAGTATATATGATTTAATATTATTAGTGTTATATGACTGTGGGCATATGCCCTCATGTTACAGTGACGTATACCTACCATATTCATGGTAGGGCTGGTATTTTTGGTTATATCTTTTAACAAACATTAATAAAAGTTATGTTTTAGGGTGGGTTAATAGGGTATTTTTGATCCCGGGAACGGGATTGGTGTGTTTTTAGTTGTAACTTACCCTTGTCCCCGCTGGGGCATTATTTTGGAATTGTGTCTGATGTATGTCGTTTTCAGGACAGTACATGCACTAAATACGCTAAGCTACAGCTAGCTACAGCACCAATGCAGCTCTGGTGCAGCGCCATCCCCCTTCTGTTTACAACGCTGATTCTGTCTGGCCGTGAAGAGTTTAACTGCTAGTGTCTCGGCAGAAAAAAGCACAGATTGGTGGGTGTATCCAATCTGGGGTACAGGTCCTCCTGTCACACACCCAGCCATCAACTTGTTGTAAAAAAAAAAAAAAATACGTGGTCACCTTCTTCCATTGCTCTGAGGTCCCGTTTTTATGCTCATGTGCTCATTGTAGGCCCATTCGGCAGTGGACAGGGGTCAGCATGGATAGGGTGCATACTATCGATCATACACATACTAGCAGAAATCATTTAATTGAAATAATGTTTATTCACTACTTTTGCTAACATTTGCTTGCATAATAAAGAAATAAAGTTTCATCCACTACAAAATTATATTTAGCCAAAATGAGAATTGAGAATGGAAAACCATTTAAATCATGTGTTGCTTCTATTAAGGAGTTGTTCCTTCTACTGGTCATTTAGGAGATTGGTTAATTTAAGGAGCACAATATATTACAAATGAGTGCGCTAATTAAAATAAGTTATTTTTTACAGTGCAGATGTTGTACTAATTTCATGTATTTATTTCATTTTTATAACATGAATAAAATAATATGCCCCACACCCTACATGGTTCGATTACTGCCACAAATGCACACACAGGCTGGGAAACCCACTCATTGAACACCTGACATTCTCAACAAACACTCACAAGTTTATTAGCCATTGAAACTAAGGTATATCTATCCATGTATGCTACTTAAGAGTTCCTGGTACACATGAGAATTTAACAATAAAAAGCAAACAGTCCCCAGTCAACACATAACTGAAATCTACTGTCTACCAGCTCTTGTCATCATGTGAATATTTTGAAGAGATCGTTACTGCAGATTACATGGATCAAAACAGAGAGATATTTTTGAAATGGAAAAATAAAGAACCTGGAGCATTTAATTGGAGCTCGGTTATACAATATGTTTGAGCTAGAAGGAGACAAGTTTGTGACTCTTTATGGTTTAGAGTTGGGTGGAGAGATGTATTTCACATAAATGTAGCAGCATGACTTGAAAAGTGTGATTATAAAAGGTAAAATTGGACATCCGATGCATAGGACGTATCAAAGTTAAGATCTAAATATTTGATACGCATTGGCCAAAACTCCAACAGGATAAAGCACATGCATTACGATTTAGGTAATGTTAGTGGCCATAGGTTGGTTAACGTAAAACATACACATGACCAATATAATCATGAAAACGTTTAAGGGCTTTCGACCTGAGGGTGTAAAACAGTACTCGAATCCCAAAGCTCCTCGTCCCAATAAAGGTCTGGGGAGGCTATGTTTAAGAACATTACATATCTGCAAATAAGTGACAAATATACATGATGGTGGGGGCATTTAAATATGATTATTTTGGTTTGCAATACTTTAGGAAAAGATTATGTTTTACTTTAATTTGTAGATTACATAGTTATCAATGCTTGAGAAAACATAAATCCATCGAGTTTAGCACCATCCAAAAATACAGCCGTAATCCAGATGAAAGTAAACAATCCTCCTTTAATCTCATGCCAGATTTCCCCAGAGGGGGAAAAACATTGCTCCTGACAATTCCAAGGATTAACCACATTGAAATCACAATGTATCTTGGATGAACTGAATGGTTTTGAATATTGAGATAATCAAAACTTCCTATAACCTGTGCCTTTTTTTCTACATGCTTACGCCTGCTGCCCCCCTGGCCGTATCTGTGTAATATATGCCACTATTTTCTATTTACTACCCTCTTAAGTTTTTTGTCTGAAAATTCCTTGTTTTAACCCTGTATCAGAACATTTACTTGTGCAACATCCTGTTATATTGCATTCTTATACACTGGACTAATACGGCTAGAAACATAGAAACATAGAAACATAGAAAGTGACGGCAGATAAGAGCCAGAAGGCCCATCCAGTCTGCCCAACCTCTGAGTACTCTCCTTTAGTACTTGCCCTTATCCTATATCTAGCTTGGCATTATGCCTATCCCATGCTTGCTTAAATGACTTTACTGTATTAACATCTACCACTTCCACTGGGAGGCTATTCCATGCGTCCACTACACTTTCAGTAAAGTAATATTTTCTGATGTTACCATTAAACCTTTGCCCCTCTAGTTTATGCTTGTGTCCTCTTGTTGCGGTTTTATTTCTCCTTTTAAATAAACTTTCTTCCTTTACTTTGTTGATTCCCTTTAAGTATTTAAATGTTTCTATCATATCCCCCCTGTCCCGTCTTTTTTCCAGGCTATATAGGTTAAGATCCTTTAACCTGTCCTGGTAAGGTTTATTTTGTAATCCATAAACCATTTAGTAGCCCTTCTCTGCACTTTCTCCAACATATCTATATCCTTCTGGAGATACGGTCTCCAGTACTGTACACAATACTCCAAGTGAGGTCTCACCAGTGATCTGTACAGCGACATGAGCACTTCCCTCTTCCTACTGCTAATACCTCTCCCTATACAACCAAGCATTCTGCTAGCATTACCTGCTGCTCTACTGCATTGTCTACCTACCTTTAAATCCTCAGAAATAATTACCCCTAAATCCCTTTCCTCACACGTTGAGGTTAGGACAGTACCAAATATTCTATACTCTGCCCTTGGGTTTTTATGCCCCAGGTGCATTACTTTGCATTTATCCACGTTAAATGCCAATTGCCACAGCTCTGACCATTTTTCCAGCTTACCTAGATCGTTTGCCATTTTGCTTCTTCCTCCAGGAACATCAACCCTGTTGCAAATTTTTGTGTCGTCAGCAAATAAACATCCCTTTCCATCAACACCATCTGCAATATCACTAATGAAAATATTAAAGAGAATGGGTCCAAGTACAGATCCCTGAGGTATCCCACTGGTAACAAGACCTTGTTCTGAATATACGCCATTGACTACAACCCTCTGTTGTCTGTCACTCAGCCACTCCTTAATCCATTTAACAATATTGGGATCTAAACCCAGAGATTGCAGTTTATTTATAAGTCTTCTATGTGGGACAGTGTCAAAGGCCTTACTGAAATCCAGATACGCAATGTCTACTGCACCACCTTGATCAATGACTTTAGTCACCCAATCAAAAAAATCAATGAGATTTGTTTGGCAAGATCTTCCTGAGGAAAACCCATGTTGTTTTTGATCTTGAAAGCCATGTGACTTCAGATGTTCAACAATCCTTTCCTTTAACATTGTTTCCATTAATTTTCCCACTACAGATGTAAGACTAACTGGCCTGTAGTTGCCCGACTCCTCCCTACTGCCTTTTTTGTGTATAGGCACAACATTCGCTACTTTCCAATCCCCCGGGACAACTCCCGTTACCAATGATTCGTTAAATATATCAGTTAACGGTTTTGCTAGTACACCCCCAAGCTCTTTTAATAACTTGGGGTGTATCCCATCAGGCCCCATCGACTTATTTGTTTTTACCTTAGACAACTGAAGTAAAACCTCCGCCTCGATAAACTCACATATTTCAAATGATTCAGTCTTTTTTCCCAACTGAGGTCCCATTCCATCATTTTCATCTAAAAACTGAACAGAAATATTCATTGAGGCAGTCAGCTAAACCTTTATCCTCTTCTATATGTATGCCTTTTGTATTTAGCCTAACTAATCCTTGTTTAACTTTCCTTTTTCTCATTTATATATCTAAAAAATCTTTTATCTCCATTTTTTACTGATAGGGCAATTTGCCTCTTTCTGCCCAATTTTATAGATCTGTCTATCTTCCTCACTTTGGGTATTTTTGTATCTACTAAAGGCTAACTTCTTGTCTTTCGCGATTTTGGCCACATCTGCAGAGTACCTCAGCGGTTTCCTTAATTTTTTACTCTTACTGACCAGCCTAATACAATTTTCTGTTATCTTCGATAAAACAGCTTTTACAAAATCCCATTTCTCCTGAACGCCATTTAAATTGTGCCAGTCTGATAATGACTCCTCTATACATTTTCTCATTTTAGAAAAGTCAGCTTTTCTAAAATCTAAAACTTTTGTTTTTGTGTGGTGTGACTCAGTCACTGTTCGTATATTAAACCACACAGACTGATGATCACTAGATCCCAAACTTTCACCTACAGAAATATCTGTTAACAAATCTCCATTTGTGAACACTAAATCCAATGTGGCCTCCTTACGAGTTGGTTCCTCAACCACCTGTTTTAAAGATAATCCCAATAAGGAGTTTAGAATATCCGCACTCCTGGTACAACCAGCTACTTTCATTTTCCAGTTCACATCAGGGAGATTAAAGTCACCCATGATTATAACATCCCCCTTCACTGTCATTGTAGCTATTTCCTCCACTAGTAGATTATCGAGTTCTTCTACTTGTCCTGGGGGTCTATAAATCACACCTATGCGAGTTACTTTACTTTTGCCAAATTGTACTGTAACCCAAACCGACTCTAAGTTCTCTTCACCAACTTGTATTAAGTTAGATTTTATGTTATTTTTCACATATAGGGCCACCCCTCCCCCTTTCCTGCCCTTTCTATCTTTCCTATATAAAGAGTACCCCGGTATTGATATGTCCCAGTCATTTTTCTCATTATACCATGTCTCAGTAACAGCCACTATATCAACATTCTCAGTTGCCACAACTGTTACAAGTTCATGGATCTTATTCCCTAAACTGCGAGCATTTGTAGACATGACCTTTAGCTTGTCATTTAACACCGATGCTGCAATCACTTTCTGTCCTTGCTTTGGGGGGCAAAATATATGCTTCTCCCTATTATCTTTATAGACCAAGCCCCCAGATCCACCCACCTGGTTACTAAGTAAATCGCCTTCCCTTTCTATACTGTCTAACCCGGTATTTATTCCCTCCCCCCCCATTCCTAGTTTAAAATCTCCTCCAACCGTCTAACCATTCTCTCCCCAAGCACATTGGACCCTCTTGCATTTAGGTGCAATCCATCACGACTATAGAGATTGTACCCAAAGCAAAATCAGCCCAGTGCTCTAAGAACCCAAAGCCCTCCTTCTTACACCAAGACTTCAGCCATGCATTTAGCTGCCTAATCTCCCGCTGCCTTTCTGGTGTAGCGCATGGCACAGGTAGTATCTCTGAGAATACTACCTTGGAGGTCCTTTTCTTAATCTTACTACCCAAGTCCCTAAAATTATCTTTTAGGACACTCCATCTTCCTCTTACTATGTCATTGGTGCCAATGTGCACCAAGACAGCTGGATCCTCACCAGCCCCTCCCAATAATCTATCCACTCTGTCCGCAACATGCCGGGAGACAGCAAACCATTCGGTTGCTGCGATCAGAGCTACAGATTACCCTGTCTGTTTTCCTGATTATTGAATCCCCTACCACCACAACCTGCCTGGGCTTTCCTTCCTTTCGGATCCCCTGCACCTTGGATGAGCTGCTCTCCCGGCTGTCAGAGAGAACAGCTTCTTCCGCAAAGCCTACCTCTGAGTCTGCCTCCCCAACATGCTCACTTAAAAGGGCAAATTTGTTGGGAGGGAGAGACTCTGGGCTGGCTTGCCTCTTCCTCTTCCCTTCCCCACTGCAACCACGTCTTACTGTCACCCAGCTATGTGCCTGACTCCCTTCTGACTGATCTCCTCCCTCATTGCTAGGGGCTCCATCTAAACTTTGCTCAGTGAGCAACAGACTCCTCTCAAGGTTGTCAATCTCTCTCAGTGTTTCAATGTGCCTCTTCAGAGCACCAACCTCAGCTTCCAGAGAGACCAATTGATCACACTTAAAACAGCGATACGGACCCAGGAACTGCTGTTCCAAGCATGCATACATATGGCATGATGTGCACTGAGTGAAATCTCCAAGCTTGCTCATACTTTATAAAGGGACGCGAGTACAGAATTTAAACAATTGCTTTATGTCACTTACCCTTCTTGCTCTTGCACTCTTGTGTTGCACGAACTGCTGTGGTGCACAAACTGGTCACTTACAGAAAGCAAGTCACTTAGAAAATGCAAGCCCCTTACAGTGAGCAAGCTCTGTGAGTTTAACCACTTCCTTATATAAAGAGCAACACAGTTAATTGATTATAAACCTCACCCTTAACTAATTACACTTTAGAAAATGGGAGAGAAAAAAAACCAAACAGTTAATGCAAAACACACAGTTT
>VKOC01019137.1:0-21454 GCA_009364415.1 Spea multiplicata | reverse complement strand
TTATATATATATATAACTTATTTCTTACTTTTCACTCCAGGAGCTGACCAGAAAAGTAAATCTATAATTTTTACTGCTTTAAGGATTTAAATATTAGGTGTGTTTTATTTTGTTCTTTACAATATCTTACATCTATCTGTTGATGGGTTCCCAGGTACAGGAGCAGCCATTGCACCCCCTCCTCTTCATATGGACAATGGCTGCATTATGCATTTACATCAACAAAGCTCAGTTCAGTTTTGTTTGCTTAAAACCTGAATTCTGCTCATTTATTGTTTAAAGAACCGATAAATATCCATTGAAAAGGAGGCAAAAAATTATGTGGCGTGTAGTTAAGATGGCTAGCCTCCCACTTAAATTGAATTTCCAATACACAACTGCTTGGTTGGTTAGTTTCGGATCTAAATAATCCTTGCATACCTTTACCCGGCATTATTAACCATAACATGCATCAAGTCAAGTGGCTGTATGTACTTTTTCTACCTTCTGTCCATTGAGATTTTCTCCATTTCTGTCTTGTTACAATTCATTTTGGGCCCTGTTCATATTCCTGTCTTAATGATTTCAGCATCGGGGAATGAATCTGACAGAGAAGAGAATCAAGAGGATGTGGACTTTCAGGACAGATGGGAGGAACAGCAGATAAAGAAAGCAATCAAGTTTTCACAAGTAATGTATTATTATGTCTATAATGGTGGTTTCCAACCCAGCTCCTGTGGCTCACAAATGGCCCAGATTTTGTGAATCCCAAAAGGGATATCTCCAAAGTCCTGCTAAGTGTGACCTGAGGACTGGGTTGGGAACTGCTGGTCTGACTACATCAATGTTCATTAATTAAACGTGCACCACTAACTGAATTTAAAACTTTCACCAGCCGACACAGTATTGGAGACACATTGATAGATGCAATGATGATGCAATAAACAATGATTAACCCCTTAAGTTTTTGTTATATGGCAAAAAATCAGATAAAAAAAATTAAAATTAGTTATCTGTAAAGGTATATATACTTAGCATATTACAGAGCTCAATCCATGTGTCTTATTTCAACGTGACTGATTTGTTGTGTTCTTTCTTAGGTTGTAGATGAAGATATGGTGCCTGTGCGACCCCCACAAAGGGTTAGAGCTGCAGAGCCAAGGGTGTCCTTGCCACCAGTAACAGTGGAAGATATCAAAAAGAGACTCGCTGCAAGGCAAGATAAATATGACCCACAAAGTGAAGGGACTTTCCCTTATTTTGAAATTGGTCGAGTTCTATACATGTTGTATAGATGTACATATTTCGTCTTTTTATATTTAGCAACATTTGTTTGTCCAATGTTGTTGTGTATTATGACTGCAGCAATTGAGATGCCCGCTGTCCTGAACATGGCTTGTCTCCCCTTCTGAGACAGACTTTGACTTATTTTACATATCTGGGAAGAAACATCCTGATCAGTTATTAGAGGTTCCTGAATATTCCTGAAAGTTTACACTAATTTGGGAACATTCTTCATAAAATCAGTTTGTGTGATTAGAATTCTGTTTGTAACAAACTGTGTGTGTGTGTGTCAGTCTGAACATAGATGACTCCCTCTTTAAAAATCCATGGAAATAAATAAGATAACCAATCATCTTACCCCAAAACAAAATGAAAAATTAAGCCAATTACTGTGATGCCATTTTTTTGTGATTTTAGGATTGCATCTTTTCAAGAGGTTCACAAGTCTCATACACAAGAGAGTGAAAAATATAAGTATGATATTGAGAGCTCTAAACACTTGCTAGAAAAGCTTGAGAAATCCACAAGTGAGCAAAGCTACAAGTTTTTCAAGAAGATGAAATCTTATGTAGATAACTATGTTGACTGTCTCAATGAAAAGGTAAGTGACTGCTCCAGAAGGCGCTGAAAACTGTAACCTTGCACTGAAAGTATCCTTATCTAGAGTAGATTACTGTTTTCCCTGTACAATACAATGCCATTTTTTTTGAACGGTTGACCTAAAATGTTTTAACCATGAATTCTCATAAAGAATATAGAAAAAATGATGTAGGGCAACTCCTACAGTATCTGGCTACGTATAATTCTAGGGTGACACGGTAAGAAATAGGCCACATGCTAGGTAAACAGATATTTATTACCTAACATAAAGTGCATATCTGCTATAATTGTCCTATTGGAATCTATAGAAATTTTTAATTAAGAAGGATAATTACATCTCTGCTATTAGTTTCAATAGAGAAGAGCATTCAACTCTCACGATTGGTTTATCGTAACGCAATAGATGGAAGCTTTAGTCCTTATAGCAGGGCTGATAACGTACAATTTAAACTGCTGAAATAAACTGCAAAATTGTTTCTTTGTGTGTTCTGTAATTAAAAAAACAACAACATTATTCTTATTTTGTTTAAACACTAGATCAACCAGATACATGAACTGGAGTCTGAGATGTTTACACTGGTGCATCAGAGAGCCGGACTTCAGCTGCAGCGTAGGCAAAAGGACCTCCGTAACGAGTCTGCTGCAATTTTGAAGCTATCTGGTTAGTATGGTCACTAATACACAATAACCCATTAAACTGACATAACTCCTCACGTTTGCCCAGTGCTGTTTTTTTTCCCCAAACATCTTTGTTAATGGAAATAGAGCAGCCCAAGTCTTGGAGAGAGCTTGATGTGATTTTATTGCGGCTACAAATAAAGGTGATTGCTATTAACCACGACTAATGACCCAGGTATACATGTTCTACACTTCTTTGTAATATATAAAACATTGGTGTCTGGGGTAGCCAAAAGGAACATGGCCTCCTTTTAGATGCCTGATTATTATATGTAATAAGGCTGGAATTACTTCTTGTAGTCTTGATTAGCAGCAAACAATATATATTTATATATATATATGTTTTTGTTTTTTTGGTGTTTAGCAGGAATTGACAAGGAATCAGAGAACCCAGCTGCAAACCTTTTAGAAGATTCACGTTTGCGAAGGTGAGGGAAACATCTGTACAGAAATTGTGCTGACTGTATGTGTGCCCAACAGCAACAATGGCTACTTTTAGCCCTTAAAGATCCGTTTTTGCAATCAGCAAGCAGTGGCTGTCTGTCACAGATGCCCCAACCAGAATTCATTTTGCTATGAGCAAGGATTGTGTGCCGTGGATTTAACAGTCTCAATATTTAACAAAATCCTCAAAAGGAATATTTTCTAAGACAGTTGTGTATTGCTGAACTAGGGTTCCATCTGTCCTCCTTTTACAGGAACACTCCAGACAACTTATGCAATTTAATGCATATGGTAGCTGTGTGGTCCACCTTGCAAACGCATGGGGGAGTTCTGCATCCAATCAGCTTTTGCGCTGCCTTGGGTGAACACTGCATGCATGGGGGTCTGTTCAAACCCCAGTGCACATATATGAAAAGTGCTGCCATTGATGCAGAGGGAACACTTTCCTGCCACTGACTGCTTCAGGCAGCAAATCAGCTTCAAGAACGATCTGATCTGGGGTAGGAGTGCTGCTGCAGGTCAGCCGTTTCTGTGTCTGATAAGAGCTTTAGTTGTATTTTTGTCTTGGGGTGATAAAGTTTATTAAAGTACTTTAATAGATATTGTTCTTTACTAGGGCTGGCAGGGATATTATATGGTCTCTTTAATGGCACTCATCATCACCTACCACAATAGCTGTATTCCCCTTTTCTCTTGTACCCGGCTCCTTTTAAAATATAAATATGTGAACGTGGATCTCTTATGCCTCAAGTGATGTTCTAAGCTATATGTAAAGTAAATCATTTTAATAACTATAATTTACCCAAATTTAAAAAAAGAAACCAAATCTCTGCGGCTAGTGTTGGTTCATCAAGGTAACCTGGCCATTGACTTTTATCTGATTCACCTCCTTATTTAACCTGTTTATTTCTGTTTTACGGTGTTTGCATGTAATACATTGATTTGTTTTACCCCTTCTTTCTATCCAGGAGCCGAAGGCAGGAGAGGCGCAAACTCTCTGGAATTAAAGATTCATTGTGAAGGAATGTTCAGTGATGATGCAGATGCCTTCCTGGAGAGGAGAATCCTTTCCAACAAAACAGATGCCGTGTTCATAAGACACTTATACGGTTTAAACCCCTTCACAACCAAATATACTTTGCAGCTGAGAACACCAAAGATGAGAGTTTTGGCAATTTTTTCTTCTAGTTTACTTTTCCTAGTTCTCAGTTAGTGCACCCACACCAATTGTTTTTATTTTTGTGTGCTGTGTGTGTGTGTATATAATATATATATATATAATATATATATTTATATATATATATTTATAATCACACTGTAAGAATGACTTTGCAGAACATATACAAACTCATGACCACAACGTGGGATATCAGAATAATTTTATACTGTTATAAATAATCATAGTTTATGTAGTCCAAAGAGACCTCTGCTATTTATGGTATCATTGCTTTTTATTTAATGTATAGCAGAAAGGTGGTAATTATGGTGGAGGCATATGGTTAACGTATTTGTCAAATGTTGTATTGTTTTGCTCTGAACCAACTTGATTAATGTCTTGTTTCTTTATCTTCCTACAGCCAGAATATGTCTTCAGAGTAAAGACATATTTGATGATGTACATGAAGACTTTCATCGGGTTAAGAACATCTTATCCAAGTTTCACGAATGGAGAGAGCGATTTCCGGACACATATTATGATGCTTACATTGGTTTATGCATTCCCAAACTACTCAATCCAATAATCAGATTGCAGCTCCTGGACTGGAACCCGTTAGAGGTAGAATTTATTTGTTGTGTTTTGTTTATCAATGAGTGTTGTCATTACAGTTTGACATAGCATAAAGGACTATTTTAACTTAGCCAGTTGAGATCTGTAGGAAAAGATGATGGAATTAGCATAGCAACAAAGTAGGTATTAAAGGCTATGCTTTGCACCCTTTAGTATGCGTATTATGTGTGTCTGTGTGTCTGTGTGTGTGTGTGATATACACATCCAAACAACTTTCTTTATCTACACAGGCCACCACTGTGCTTGAGGAGATGGAGTGGTACGGTGAAGTTGAAGAGTTCTCTTGTGCCAGTGGAGACCCTGAAAACAGCGTGGCGGACAATACAGATGTCAACATTTTATCATCCGTGATTGAAAAGTGTGTTCTTCCAAAGGTTTCAGGTGAGACAGTCCATAGATTATAGTCACATGCTTCAAAAGTTTGGGGTCACTGAGACGTTTTCATGGAAAACAAGGACATTTCTAGTAATATGCAGAAGGGTTTCTAAAAATCAATTAGCCTTTTAAACTTAAACTTGGAATAGCATTTGGGATTTATTCATTAGTCAGGTTGCAGGAAAATGGCATTAGGAAGGGCCCAGTCTAGAAAGATTCTCCTACAAAGAGGGCTGAGGTGTGGCACCCATGTCATGCATAGTTAAAGGGATAGGGATACTAAATAAATCTGATATGCTTTGCTCAGGGCCATTTTATTGCTTCATGCATAATATGCTTGCTGTGATCGGCCCTTCTTTATGAATATTGAAGTTCAGTTTATGATCTCAACTGAAGCACCCATTTTAGTGAGTAAACCCTATTGCGTCCCCCAACCCCCCAACTCTAAAACTGTCATGATTCTGGTGCTTATGTTTCTCCAGTTCTATGTATTGGCATCTTCATTGGAAAGTTTTATTTCATTGTAAGTAATTTTACCCCCAGAGTTTGTGGAGCACATCTGGGATCCAGTTTCATCCACACAGACAACAAACTTGGTTTGTTTCTGCAAAACCTATGTATTGGGGGACGAGTCCAAAAAGGCAGTAGAGGTAAGGAGGTGTTTTATAGCATGATCTATCTATACTAAAATCTGTACAAATTCTGTGATCTATATACACATATTACAAATGGTTTTCCTCTGTCTTTTATTTTAAGGGTTTGGTAGGTTGTCTTATTTCAAGAATAAAGAAGGCTATTGAAGATGATGTATTTATTCCATTGTACCCCAAAAGGTAAAGTACTTGACAAATCTTCTACACAAATATCAGGTTTGCCCTGGACAAGAGCTGAACACTGACAATGCGCATTGCACATTTAGTCTACCAGCGCTGCAGGGGACCTGGATCCTCCTCTCTGGCAGCTGGTGAACGTCTCTTCCGCTGCGGCTTCTATGACGGAGCACCGGCGTGACATGACCTTCCGGTGCTCCAACGTTGAAGTCCCGTAGGAAGTGCCGGACAGCAGCGAAGGTTGTCTACGTGCATTGGGCAGACGTCCACCGGCTGCCCCTATTAGACACCAGGGAATCTGGGGATGCATTGGCAAGTCAAGGGGTGGGGGGCAGAGTGGCACATCAGGGAGTAGAGTAGCATATTTTGGGGGTATAAGGCATAACTGGGGGGCAGATGTGCATAACTGGGAGGTAGGTGGGCACATGAAGGGAAATAAAAACAAAAAAATGCATTTCTCTCAATCATCATAGTTTTTATTAAATGTGAAAATAGTTTACATGTGAATTGATATTTACTAGTAAAACATTTTTCTTATAGGCTTTCTTTTTCTTAATATTTAAATTTTGGGGGGGTCATCTTATAATGGAGCAAATATGTGGTATATAGCCCTGACACTTTCTTTTTTTTTTTATTATAATTATAATAGTGCTTTGCAAGATACAAATTCTCCACAGTCAAAATTCCAAGAAAGGCAGTTTTGGGCAGCCGTGAAGGTGAGTACTAACCGTCTGTTATGCACAGTTACAGTGTAGTATAAATAACCATGGTCTTCAACTGTGCCCATTCTTGCTACACAGATGCTAAACAACATTATGTTATGGGATGGATTCCTCCAAGAAGAAGCCTTGCAAGAACTTGGAGTAGACAAACTGCTCAATCGCTACCTCCTCTTAATACTTTTGAATGCGACTCCTGACTCTAATATGGTCAATAAGTCTAGAAAGGTAACCTTCCATTCTCAATACCGTAAGGCTGGCACTATGGGGTCTGTTGTGTAAACGCTGGATAAATACAATGTGTAAACGGGTTCACCAAGAGAGCTGTACTCGCTCCCAGAGATCACTACCAGCACTAGTCAGCATGCACACCTTGGAACCCCGCTATGTGCACCCAATAGGTAGACACAACTACCTTGAATTGGGTGCAGCAGGAATGAACATTTTATCAAACAGATTATAGCATGTTTATCCACAGAAACATCAAGACAACAGCCAGGTTTTAAACAGAACAAAAGTCCTCAATCACATCAGTACATAATTAGATGACATCACACAACATTAAGACGTAACCAGAACAATTGGGCACCAAGTCAAGTCGGTATTGAGTGGGTCTTCCTTTGGTTTGTCCTGTAGGTTGTGGAATGTCTCCCACAGAGTTGGTTTAAAGGTCTTGATAGTGGATCCACCCTACCTCGCTTGGCAAATTTCAGCAAACACCTACTACACAGCGCGCATGCACTGCACAAGTTAAATGACGGGTATGTATTTTTATATATATATATATATCATATATCCTCTATGGAGCAAGACCTTTTACGCAAATCACAGTTTCCTTGCTTCATACAGTCTTAACCTTTTTATTTAGACTCGGGGTTTAGTCAACGCATCTATATTACCTTTTCTTTCATGCCATAGCCATTTAATCGTATGTTAACCATGTTGAAAATATATACATGTATAAAGAATGCAGTTTTTGGATTGTTCAAATGCACATGCACAGGATGGATTTTGGTCAATAAGTCACTCCATCACCTTCTTTGTAGTTGTTCATGCATTTTATACAATTAAACTTTAAAAAAAGTGATATCTACCTTTTGAACGCAGCTTAGATTCCAAGGAGGTCTCAACCAATGAATGCCTGTAATTTAGTAATACATTGGCCTCGGGTAATATGATTACACGCTTTATACAAAGGAAACATATTTTATTCCCCCTATTGTGGATCTGAATAATGGTTATAAGGGCATATTCTTTAAGGCATTTCTGGCTTTTTTTTTTTTTTTAACAGAAGAAATATCTCCTGAGTATGTTCAAAAACTTTACATTATTCTTCAGTAAAAACATGCCGTCTCGGTGTCTCTGCTAAAGGAAGATCCAAAGCCTTTGGTTATGTGGATGAACTTGCAGTAAATATAACACTAGATCTGAAATGATTCCACTTAACGAGAACGGTTTGCCATATATGTTCTAATTTATGAGGTTTTAGTTCTGAACAAGGACCTCGGCTGAAGCGTTTCTGATATTCATCCATTTCCTATTCGAGTCAGTTTGTTTTAAAGAATTTCCAGAATACAAAGAAATTGAAAGCTTTTTATAGCGAATTAACTTTCTTCCTGTGTTATCAGTTTCTGAAAGACACACACAGCCAGGAGGGGACGGGCAACTAATGTGTTTTTGGGATCTTACGCAGAGAAATATGAAATGTATTCATTTAATGAAAATGCAAAACTGGGAAGATTAAAAAAAAAAATCTGAAACTGCCATTCATAATGAACAGGTGCAGGTACAGATAGAATATATAACGTAGCAGCTTCAAGTTCATTGCGGTGGCTGGCTTTTTTTTTTTTGTAAGTACAAAGTGTTAACCAAATAAAGTTATTTTTATATTTTAAGTGTCCTTTTTAATTAGACCTCTCGGAAGTTATTTTTTTTTTTTAGAACAAATCTACATATAGTATACTTTGGGCTCATCACGATCAACATCTTAAGGTTTTGGAAGAACGTCCCATTGTTACAGGCCTGAGTAGAAGTTAAGGTTAATGACTATTACAAGTCTAAGTAGAAGTTAAGGTTAAGGATTTAACTACGCAGTACTAGTAGTTTCTGTTCCATAAGATTTTTTTATGTTTTAAAGATTAGAATGTTTTGGTTATTCTGTAAAAATGATCAACAGCTTGGCCTTGGTGATTTTCCTCTCCTGATTTTCTCCTGAGTTTTTTATGACCGTTAGTACTCTTTTTGAGGTAGCGATACGCAGGTCTAGTTACAAAATCTTATATATATGCAGACCTTTGTTTATACTCTGGGGCAGACCGAGAGACTGAAGCTAGACTTCATATCGAGACTGACTGGTATGTTTATTTTTATTTTTTATGCATATAAGTTTTAACAGGCATTCTATGTTATACTCTGTTTTAATTTTGGATTCCTGTAATTTTTATTATTTTTCAATAAATAATTACTATGATGAATTCTCAGTCCTTTCTTATAATTGTGCTCACGATTTCATCTATTGAATGTGAGACCTATCCACATGTATAAAATTGAAATTTGGTAACTTATCACTTAGGGTGGAGAATAACCTTATTTTAAGACATTACATGGGAGGAAAGGTGTGAACCCATCACAATTGGCGCCCAACGTGGGGCTCGAGAATTCTAATTTTTTTATATTACCCAGATATATTTTATACCGCGGTCCTCTTATACGTAAGGGAAGGTACTCTCAATATCATGGCGAATAATTTTGCTGATATACAGCGATTAAATTCATTGTGCAGATTGCAACAAGGCAGAGATGTGCAAAATGATGAAGTTTTAGCACTTGAAATACAGTATGGTCCCTGGGGATCAGGAGCTAGATACTGCTTAATCCGTGTATTGTTGTTAGGACCAAATGGAGTTGTTTTGCAAACACCTATGTTTGAGTTTGAGGATATTGATTTTATTTTTTTTTTTAAATTTAAAATTTTTTATTATTTTTTGGATGCAGTCGAGTCAGTATGATATAACAAAATATACAAAACCAAAAAGAGCAGGTTATAACATTGAGGTTACATCAAGTGAAGCAGTGTAGTACCAAAACAATGTTCACAGCAAAGGCACAGAAGTGGTAAATCTATATCAATGCACCGTAGTAACAATAGAACAACCACTGCAGCAGTAGGGGACTCGACAGAATTGCCATAAGGCAAGGGGAGTTTGAACATATAAAAAAAAAACCAAAAGAACAAAAACGAGAAACAAAATAAAGTTCCATTTCGCAGATGCAGGATTTCGACCTTAATAAGACATGCCACAGAGAAGACCACATGGTATTATAATGTAACAGAAAAGAGAGGCCGGGCGCGATCTCACTAGAAAACCAAAGCATTCAACTATGCCACAACGGGGAAATCTGGAGTTGCGACCAGGGAGCCCAAATTTTTTCAAACAGTGGCATCCGCTGATCAGTCTGAAATGACAATTTCTCCAAAAGGTAAGTGTGTTCCAAGTGATGTAGAACATCAACGAGGTGCGGAAGAGTGGTCGATTTCCAATTACGAGCGATCAGCAATTTGAAAGTTAAGAGAAAATGAATCACCAACTTCCTAATAGAAGCAGGAGTATCATCCGGAAACATGTGGAGCAACACTAATTGTGGTGTAAAAGGAAGGTGTGTGTGTAATGTAGATTCTAAGAGATATAGCAAACGTTTCCAGAGTTGGGAGACGGGGGGACACTGCCACCAGACATGAAGCATAGTGCCCCTATCTGAACAACCCCTCCAGCAGGAAGATGAACAAGACGAGAACATATGGGATAGTCTGGCTGGGGTGAGGTACCATCTACATGATACTTTCTTTTGTAACTCGATATGGTTAGTACAGTGCGAGACCCCTCGCATCGCCTCCTCCGCATCAAGCCACAATTCAAGAGGAAACTCAGCGCCCAACTCACGTTCCCACGCTACCATATGTGGCAGTTTACCCTCCCAAAGATGCGCTAGGAGCGAGTTATAACAGAGAGAAATCAGACCTCTAGGGGGAAAGGGTTTCGAACACAGTTGCACAATGGGATCGGGGGAGAAAACATCAATCGATATCGATGGCGCTGGGGATTGCAGCAAGTGTCTGATTTGTAGGAATTTGTAAAATTCAGAGGGGGGCAACGCGTAATTAGAGCTAATATCAGAAAAGGCCCGGAAGGACCCCTTATCAAAAAGATCTCCCACCCTGGGGTGGGCAATAGACCAACGAGAAAGGTTTAAATGTGGGATTAATAGCTCAAGGGAGGAAAGTGGAGTAGCTTTGGTGATACATAACAGAGCCGGATAGCGTTTAGCTAATTGGGTCCAAATTTGAAATGTACAAAGAGTGGTGGGAGGAAGCGGTGGTAGTCTCGGGCGGCAGCGAGGCGGCAACCATAAAACCTGAGCGACCGAATGCGGATGGACATAGGAATCTTCAAGGGACACCCATTGAGGTAGGTTACCCTGGTAGTGAAATAGAGTGGTTTGCGCCAGGACGGTAGCCTGATAATACGATAGAATGTCAGGTGCCCCAAGACCTCCTTTGAACCTGGGAGAGTAGAATGCTTGTTTAGAGATACGTGAATGGCCCTTAAGATTAATAAAAGAATTCAGAACAACTTGTATGTGATGCAAAAATTTACGAGGGACAATGGTCGGAACTGCTCTAAAGGCGTACAGAAGTCGCGGCAGGAGCATCATCTTGACAGAAGCAATGCGCCCCAACCAGGACAGATCAAAGGAGCGCCACCTGTCAAGGTCCTGCATAGCCCGCTTCCAAATTGAACAAATATTGAATTCATTTAGCTTAGACAGCAAGCGAGGGAGCTTAATTCCCAAGTAAAGGAGAAAATCTCTCCTCCAATCAAAGGCATAAGAGTCATGAAGTAGGCGTAGTAACGAGTCAGGTAAGTGCAAAGCCAATGCTTGTGTTTTATGTACATTTATTTTGTGATAAGAGACCCGGGCATATTGTTGAAATTGGGAGAGCAGCGCTGGCAAAGAAGTCAAGGGGTTAGTGATGGAAGCTAAAACATCATCCGCAAATAGACCCAAGGTGATATCAGTACCCTTTGAAGTCGGAAACCCAGTGATCTCCGGGTCCGAGCGGATACGTTGTGCAAGGGGTTCTAGAGCCAATATATAAAGTAGAGGAGAAAGTGGGCAGCCCTGTCGCGTCCCATTAGTTATACAGAATGGAGAAGAGAGAAAGCCAGAAAAAGAAACAGAAGCAGAGGGGAAAGAGTACAATGCCATCATTGACCTAATCAGGGAGGGTGGAAAAGCAAATTTAGAGAGAACAGATGTTAGGAAGGACCAGTGTAGGCGATCAAACGCCTTTTCGGCGTCAAAAGATATTAAAACAGACTGAGTCTTATTCTTAGAAGCTTCCCATAAAACATTAAGAAATTTACGTGTATTATCGTTAGCTTGCCTATTCTTCACAAAGCCCACCTGGTCAGAATGTAAAAGAGAGGGAAGAATCAAAGAGAGCCTGTTGGCTATGACCTTAGCGTATAATTTGACATCATTGTTTAGAAGCGAAATGGGTCGAAAATTTTCACACCTGTCCATAGATTTTCCAGGCTTGGGGATGGTGACAATGTGGGCAAACAAATTCTCAGAGGGCATTGTACCGGTTAGCATAAAGGAGCGAAACAGAGAGAGGAGGTGAGGACCCAGCACAGGAAAAAAAGTTTTATAGTAGAAGCTCGTTAAACCGTCAGGGCCGGGAGCGGAGTTTTTTTTCAATTGAGAAATCGTGGAACGGAGTTCATCCAATTCCAAAGGGGCTTCTAATTGCGCGATCATCTCAGGTGTGAGAGAAGGTAAAGATACCAAGTCTAGGTAGGTTTTGATAGAATCTACCGTAGGTTGAGGAGTCGAGGAATCAGCCTGAAGATTATACAGGGAAGAGTAGTAAGATGCAAATCTATCAGCAATATGGGAGGGATTTCGCAATGGTACCCCCTGCGAGGAGAGAACAAATTGAGGACGCGACAGGGCCATGGAGTGACGAAGCTTATGAGCCAACATAGTGTCAGCTTTGTTGCCTTTGGAATAAAAGCGTTGGCGAAGACGGAGTCTCATTTGAGCAGTATGAGCGGCTTGAATCTCAGTTATTTTAAATTTAACTTGGGAAATTTCTGCAATCAATTGGTCCGACCGAGTTTGTTTATTGAGGGCTTCCAGGTCATATAAGCGCAAAAGTAGGGAATCCAAGTCAGTGTCCTTGGCTCTCTGTTTTTTTAAGTGAGAAGCAATACTAATAAATTTGCCCCTGATCACCGCCTTATGGGCGTTCCATAATGTTTCTATAGAAGTGTCAGGTTGTGCATTTTCGCGAAAATACAATTCTAAATGAGATTGAATTTGGGACTTAACAGAGTCATCTGAAAGCAGGGAATTATTAAGCCTCCAGGAGCCCCGACCAATAAAAGAATGAGCAACTTTCAGAGACATAAAAAGCGGCGCATGGTCAGACCAGGTAATGACACCGATAGAGCAGTCCCGCACCATCTGTAAGGTAAGCTTATCAACAAAAAGAAAATCAATTCTAGTATACGACTTATGGAGCGCAGAAAAAAAAGAATAATCTCTATCTAAAGGGTGGTGGAGGCGCCACACATCATATAATTGGAAAGAATGAAAGGAATGAGCAAGGGAGTTAGACAGCAACTTCACTTGAGTGCCATATTTGCCCCGCAGAGAAGCTGAGGTGTCTAATAAAGGGTCAAGCAGCGCGTTAAGATCACCAGCAAGTATGAGGTGACCTTTCTTAAGAGAGTCTATTTTGGACAACAGGGTCTTAGCGAAATGTAATTGCGACGTGTTGGGTGCATAAAAAGAAACCAACGTATATTCCGTGGAATTTAAAATACATTGAAGAATCAAAAATCTGCCCCGGGGATCGGTCACCAGCTTAATCAATTGAAAGGATAGGTGCTTAGAAATAAAAATTGAAACGCCAGCTTTGCAAGTGGTGGCCATAGAATGAAATTGCCAAGGATAGTCTCTTAAGAAGCACCGAGGCTGTTTGGAGTGTTTAAAGTGAGTTTCTTGAACACAAACAATATGTGCATGAGCTTTCTTCGCATCATTGTATAGCAGCCGACGCTTGTGAGGTGTATTCAGTCCATTTACGTTAATGGACATCAAATTGATAGAGGCCATGTGTAAGGCAGTAAAGAAAAATAATGAATCGGCTTAACAACAAAAAAAAGATGGAAGTGATAGGGAGTATAGAAACCCCCGAAAGAGGTTGACCGAGGCCCCCGGGGAAGATCGCAAATATATAGAATAAGGAGAACCGCGCCCGGTTCACATAGAAACACCAGCACATGAAAAATAAACACAATCTCGTGGCAGCAACATGTAGGATATTAGAGCACTGGAAACAGAAGAAACATCTCAGAGAACAGAGTGGTCTCAGAGAATTACAAAAACGGCAAAGGCCGAGTACATAAAAAGAAAACCCATAGAGCATCAATGAGTCAGAAAGGTAACAACTCGGAGTAAGGACCTCCAAACACGGAGGCAAACTCCCAACATGCGGTCTCTGAAAAAAAGGACCGCCTGAGGGGGAGGCAGAAACACATCCCCGGGTTCTCCAACAAGGAGAAATCCAGGGAAAACAGGTGGCGAGTGGAGAAATAGAAAATTAAAAGAGTGGGAGGGAGACCCCCAATACACATCAAAGAAAAAGAAAACGGCGAAAAATGAGGAGAGCATGTGGAACCATGGTGTATGTGTCGTGCAATGAGTAAAGGGGAGCCTGCTTATTCCCGAGGGATAAGTGTTAATGTAAAGCCACATCTCAGGAGAGGGCACACAATGGAGCAGACGACAAAGGACGGCTCAAGTAAAATGTAAGAAAATCAAAAAAGTCGTAAAAACCATAAAAATCAGCAATACAAAAAAAAAACCCGTAAAAGTCTTACGCTGAAACCGAACCGAAGCACCAAATAACCAGGGCGAACCGCAGGCATCCTCCCGAGCTGCCTTCGAAGTAAATATGTAGACTGACGGTGCGAGATATCAGGAGGCAGGAAGGAGTCCAGAAGAGAAATGAACAGAATCCACACAGCAGGCAGTTAATCAGGTGTTACCGAGCATTGAACAGGGAGCACAGTCCATTCTCGGGCCAACCGTTTAGGAGATGATGTAGTAGGTGGCGTCTTCACAGGAGCCGATGAAGTGCGGGGTTGAGCAATTTCCAAACCCCAGGTCGACAGCAAACGTAGGCCTTCCTTGGGAGATCGGACCGAGTGAGTCAGGCCATCTCGTGTGATCAGCAAACGAGTGGGATAGCCCCATTTGTAAAGAATTTTGTGTGAGCGCAACGTAGCAGTGATGAGCGAAAGAGATCTGCGCTGTTGTAACGTATATTGGGATAAGTCATTAAAGAACTGCAGGTGAGTATATTGGTCAGGAAGATTCTTGGTGAATCTCACCTTTGAGCCTTTCTTTAAGTTCAAAAAAATGGAGACGAAAAATAGCGTCACGGGGAGGTGAGGCCTGGAGTGTCTTAGGCCGAGGCAAGCGATGGATGCGATCAATACTGACATCCTCCGATTGCGGGAGATTCAATATAGTGTGGATCAAAGATACCACATAGGCCCTCAGGTGTTCCGGGGCAACGTCCTCCGGGATGCCACGAATGCGAACATTGTTTCGGCGAGAGCGATCCTCCAAGTCACTAAGCTTCAAGCGCAGGGCTTCCACCTCCGATGTCAGGGAGTTACATGCATCCACAACAGAATTGTGCGCCTCGGAGAAGTCATCCATCTTAGATTCCAAATGATGTGTGCGGTCTCCAAGATCTTGTAAGTCTTTATGGACAACCGAAAGTGAATCCGCAATGTCCTGACGGAACTTGTGCCGCATTTCTTCAAGCAGCAGTTTCATCGAGGAAACCGTGATCGCATGATCGTCGGGGTCGTCAGTAGATGGAGTGGGAGATCGAGGCGCGACAGACTCGGCCGGGGGCAACGTGGTGTCGCCATCTTCCTCAACACCGCGAACAGACAGTAAAGCGCGGGAGGCCGCTTTCCTCTTCGGTTTCGGCTCAAAATATGCAGGTAAGTTGTGGGCAGTCGGCTTAGATTTATGCGTAGACATCTTCAAGGAAGATATTTGCAGAAAAAAAAGGGTTTCAAACGGTGTAAGGTAGTTGTATATGCCGTTTAAAGATAGAAAGGTTGGAGGAGCTCCACAGCCGTGCGTCCTATTCCTTCGCCATCCAAGCCACGCCCCCGAGGATATTGATTTTAACCCTGCCAGGCATACCATTGTTAATCTGATCTATGATGAAAGTCAGATCATTTTGGGAAGAGTCCCAGTAATCCCAAATAGTCTTCGCAGACATGGACCATATGTCCAGAGTGAGAGGTGGGGTACACCCCGTTCTAAATTATATTCACCAGTGAAGAGGGAGGAATTACCTCCACTGGCGGCTACTCCTCAACTAGAGAGAGAACAGTTATTAAGAGAACTGAATCTAGTCACTGCCACTTTAGAGCAGATATTAATTAGAGGAGCTTCAAATGTTTCTCAGTTTTCATTACAGACTACAGGAGGAATTCCTATGTCTAACATTAAAGCAACTGTGGGTCAGGTTCCCTCAAATACTAAGGAGATTCCCCTATGGCTTAATGACAGAATACATGCATTAGATGGGGTATTTCCTACACCTACACCTGCACAGAAAGAAGCCTTAATTAATGCTTTGTTACCTCCTGGTTTGTCTGTTACACTCCAGGAAGCTAAAGATTGGAATTCTATAGTGAGTACTTTGTATGAAAAGACTCATGGAAAAGTTACCTTGGCTTCTTTAGCGGACACATTAACACAAGTTCACAAGTCCAGTGGCATTGTTGCAGCATATTCTTTGGGATTGAGATTCACTCAAAATAATCATGAGATAGTTTGGGGTTGTTTAAAGTCCCTTATAAGGGGACAAGGACTTATATTAGATTTAGAAAGACAAATTGAAAGACTTTCTAAAGAGGAACGTTGTGAAAAAGTCCCAGACGTTTTAAAAAATACTTATATTCTTTTAGGTAAGGATTTAACTGGTGAAGGGGCAGCCAGTAATAGACAGAAGGCAGACGAAAAAAGAAAAAGTGTTCAGTTTCGCGCTAGACAGTCTGACTCACGCAGGCATGCAAGGTCACAGCTTCAAGCAGTACACAGGGAAGTGACTGAGAATCAGCGTAGAAGGGAAGCTCCATCTAGACCAGTGACTGAGGAATTAAGGAGGCAGGAAGCCCAAAATCGATATGCCTTGCGCCCTTTCATTCGTACCCCTGATAGATATGGGCAGCCTCGCCAAGATGCGCGACCAAGAGAGAGATCCCAAATTGCTTCGTCTAACAGATTTTCTGAAAGGGAGGGCAGAGTAGAAGAAAGGGTTACAGCATCTGCAGCTACATCTGCAGCTACACCCGCCGCCACTAAAAAGGTAAATAAGATAAAGAGAACCTCAGATTCTCCTGCACCAGAGTCTGTAGAAAAAACTAATGAGCAGTAAAATGGAGAGTTTAAAATTACAAATACTGTACAAAGACAATTTTTATACTGGACTTCTTGACACACAAGCAGACATTTCATTAGTACAACCAAATATTTTACAGGAAGAAATGTTACATTATGTTTCAGTACAAACTTTAGAAGGAGAAGGGTCATACCCATCTTTTTATACAAATTTAAAGATAAATGGAAAATGTGTTTCTTTAGAATTGGTTGAACATCCTAATTTAGATACACAGTTTCTTATTGCTTTTAAAGATGTAGCTCATTTTATTCAGATAACTCAGAGTACAGAAACACAAATACCTGATTTAACAATTAAAGTAGATGTTGGATTTCTTATAGAACAACAAATAGCTCAATCTATTGTAGAGAATAAAGATAAATTGGCTTTATGTCTTTGTGATCATTTTCAGGTATTCCAGCAATGGGAAAATCAAGCAGGATATAGGAGAGAGATTCTCCATCATATTGCTACGGGAACTGTTACTCCAAAGCGTCAGTCCCAGTATAAGATTAATCATGCCGCAATACCTAGTATTCAAATAGTGATAGATGATCTTGTTAAACAAGGAATCATTAAAGAACAGTATAGTCAAATGAATACTGCTGTTTATCCTGTACCCAAACCAAATGGTAGTTGGAGATTGGTGTTAGATTACAGGGAAGTAAATAAGGTAACTCCCGTAGTTTCTGCTCAAAACACACATTCTGTTTCAATTTTACACGGCTTAGTCCGGAAAAGGTTTAAAACAACATTGAATCTTGCTAATGGTTTTTGGAGTCACCCCATTGATACAGATAGTTATTGGATTACAGCTTTTACTTGGCAAGGGAAGCAATATGTGTGGACTCGGCTCCCACAAGGGTTTGTTAACTCCCCAGCTTTGTTTACAGCCGATGTAGTATCATTATTATCTGCATTTTCTAATATTGAGGTGTATGTTGATGATATTTACTTATCCCATGATAGTGAAGAGGAACATATTGCAGTTCTTACACAAGTCCTAGATACCTTGTATAAAGCGGGATACATAGTGTCTCTAAAGAAATCACAGATCGCACGTAACAAGGTTACTTTTCTGGGGTTTGACATTACACATAATGGTAGAGGATTGTCTGATAATTACAAAGAAAAAATTGCTGCAATTAAAAGACCATGTAGTTTAAAACAATTATTTAACACAAAGAGAGCCTACACAACCGCTATCTGTTTATGTTAGTATTTCTTCTGAGGCAGCATATATACGTATTTACAATTCTGCTGAAATTGTTCCGATTGTACTTTTATCCTATGTATTTACAATTACAGAAAGAAAATACTTGCCGTTAGAGAAGTTACTTACTGCGGTGACGGTAGCTGTGTTGAAGTCTAGAGACTTAGCTCAAGGTCAGAATATTTATATTTATACTTCTGTTGCTTCACTCGCAACTTTAAAAAAAGAAACAATCCCTGAAAAAAGGGCTTTTAAATGTCGATGGTTAAAGTGGTTAACTTTATTCGAAGACCCCCAGCTTTATTTTGTGTATGATGCTACGTTACCCATGTTGGATGATCTTCCAACATTGTATAATAGTGTCCAGTGGGAAGCACAAAAGCATCCAACTGATTTCTATACTTATCTATATTACACAGATGGTTCAGCAGTTAACTCTAACAAGGAAGGAGTTAATAGATCTGCGGGGGTAGGCATTGCTAAATACTCCTCGGATATGAGTTTGTTAAAAACTTGGCAGCTCCCGATAGGAGATCATTCGTCACAATATGCTGAGATATATGCATTGGTTTTTGCATTAAAAGAAGCTTTAAGTGATAAGGGTCCTGTTCTTGTTGTTACTGATTCTGCTTATTTAGCACGATCTGCTAATGAAGATCTTCGTATATGGAGATCAAATGGTTTTCTCACGGCTGAAAAGAAGCCGTTAATGCACATTGCTAAATGGAAAGCAATTTCTGCTTATCTCAATTATAAGCCTGATATTGAAATTGTACATGAACCGGCTCATAGGAAGCTTGGTTCGTCTGCTCACACACTGGGTAATCAGCTTGTTGATTCTCTCGCACAAGCTGTTAGTCAAAAATATGCTGTGAACCAAGTTAAAACCAGGTCACAAGCAAAACCAGCCAGTCTCGATGCAGAGTTGAATGCCTGTTTGGATGATTCCAGACCTAATCCACCTGGATATCCAAGAATATATGCATATAAAGTGCAAGATGAACACTGTATTGTCACTATTAAGGAAGTTGATTATATCCTTCCACCTAAAGAAGAAAGGGTCCGAATTGCCAATAAAGCACATGCAAGTATTGGTCATCCACATTTGGGACGTGACAATGTTCTTCAAGCACTTAAGAAAAAATATTGGTGGCCTAATATGAGAAAAACGGTGTCATATGTGGTAGGTAATTGTAAACCATGTTTGTTAGTTAATAATCCTAACCATCAAAAGCCACCACATATTGTTAAAGAAATTCCTAACAAACCTTTTGATCTAATTTATCTTGATCATATTGGTCCACTGCCACCTTCTCATGGTTACCTATATGTGTTAGTATGTGTTGATGCCTGTACTAGGTTTACTTGGTTGTACCCCGTACGTGCTACGAATTCTAACACCACGCTTAGTTGTCTCAATTTTTTGGTAGGTGCTGGAAAACCAAAGATCTTACACTCGGACGGCGGTCCGGCTTTCACGGCTGTGAAAACCCAAGAGTGGGCTCATGCCCTAGGTATTAAATGGGAATTCAGCTCCCCTTACCATCCTCAAAGTAGTGGGGTTGTGGAAAGGAAAAATGCCGAAATAAAACGACTCCTAACCAAGTTGTTGTATTCTCGTCCCACACAGTGGTACCCATTGTTACCTCAGGTACAACTAGGTATTAACAATATTCCTGCTTCAAATTCAGGTAAAACACCTTTTGAATTGATGTATGGTGTTCCAATGAATACTGATTTTGTTGACTCTTCTATTTCTGCACCAGGGAGACTAGAACAATTATCTTTTCTACAGGAGTTGCGAGACGCTTTGTCTCACCCTGCGTACGCACCAGATACCACACATGCATGGACTCCACAGGTTGGCCATTTTGTCCAGGAGAGGGTATCTACTATAAAGCCCTTACGACCACGTTGGAAGCCTCCAGCAGAGATTAAAACTGTTATTAATGAACGGACTTTTATTATAGTTGATAAACAAGGCCGTCAAAGAACTGTGAGTATTGACAATTTAAAACCTGTTCCTTTATCCTGTGATATTCAGCATGGAGGAGAAACCACCTCTAACTTACTCTCAATGGCTGACCATGGCAAATGTGCAGACGCAGGAAAACCAGCAGGACATTTTGTTTGAATATCAATCGTGTGCCACAGAAGATGTGCAGACATCAGGTGAGAAAGAGACTTTCATTGATATACCTGATTGCACTAAAATGTCTTCTTTGAAGCAAAAACATGTCTGTGGATTTTTCAATAAGACCCCAGTAAGTTTGAGAAAACTGGGTTACTTTTTTCTTGCATTTTTTATCCTATTGTTGTTGATAACTACAATCGGTGTTGCAATTTTTCGCATTCAGTGGTATTTTATCACACAACGTCCTGGAATCACCCTGACATGGAATCAGACCCAAATTCATCCAGGTATTGGGAATGCTAAACATGTACATAAAAGAGCTTTGATGTCTAATAATGTTCCTGTGAGTGTACAGGTTACAGGACTGGAACAAGGTCTGTACTGGAAGCCATATCCAACGCCTATTGTGGAGAAGAAGAAAGTCCTGGGTATATCCCAAGTGGTACTTATAGACTCTAATATTCTTGCAAAAACAGCTGGAATTGTTTCTGATGAAGGACGTGCTCTGGTAAAGTCATACCTAGATGACCAGATGAAAAAGGTACAAGCTGTTACCCTGCCATATAAGTTGCCTTTACAGGACCACCGGAAACAACAAACATATAGAGAAAAGATGTGTTATGTTTCTCTTGGACATTGTTATTTTGTTGATTTTCAAGGCGTAAGAATCTGGCCAACACCGGAAATAAAGGCTGATCAGTGTCCCCGTCCAGGTACTACACAGGACAAGGTAACATATAAAGGTTATCCTATTTTTTATTTGAATACAGGACAAACTACTCAAAAAGGATTTGTCCCCTTCAGAAGGAATGACACACGTATTGATTTTTGGGAAGATGCAGAAGAGGAGGAATATCGATTTC